>CM029274.1:2098780-2300802 GCA_016920895.1 Vaccinium myrtillus
GATGCAAATTACTAGTTCTTAATCTCACCTGATCTAATGTATTTATGTTTCTTAAAATGGGTTTGGCCACACTGAATGAAAACCATGAACCCTTTCAGATTCACCCGCGACGGAAGGCTATCCTTGGGCCTTTCTCTTTAGATACTGCATGCATGGCCCATTTTGGCCCGTCTTTGGGTCACTTTCTATGATATGACTGGGCTGTTCCTTTTTTACAAAAAAAAAATTATTAGATATTTGTTGAACTGACAATGATTTAATTATCTTAACATGTCAACTGAATAATGGAGTATTAGTGTTTTGGCAAAAATAATCCAAATGGATTATTATTTTGTCTCTACTCAAAAAAAAAAAAAAAAATTTGTATTTGTTGGTTTTGCGTCGATTTTCTATGTTACCATTTTTTGTTCATTCTGGATTAATTTAAAGTAGGACATTGTTCTATACGTACAACTTCTTCGTCTTTTTTGAGTTTGATGGTCAGGGTTGTTCGGGCTAGTTTACGCGCACCTCGATTATTTTCATCCCCGGTTTCGATCAAAACGGGTCACTTATCTACGCTGAAACTAGGGTGTTCACAAAAATTTTCCTCTTGCGGTCTGGCCCAAGAAGTTGCAAGTTTCAAATTCAGAACGTCTAAATTTACAGCTCATCCATGTTGCCACTTGAGGTTCTTTGAAGTTTTTTTGCATGAAACACTAGTGTGTGGAGGGGATGGGCACCGGGTAGAATCCAAAATATCCCCAAAAATTTCTAAATATCTCTTTTTCTTTTTTGTCAAAAGCAATACTCCATTTATTGATAACGCAAACGATACTCTATTCTGAATATCTCATTACTTCGTATAAAATTTAGTGGCAGACTTTTTCAAAATCTTGATAAATTTACTTTAATCCTTTCAATTTTGATTTTTTTATTCGTAAGCCCTCCATACTAAAAATAACTCTGCATTAAGCCCTCTCCTGATTAAGTTCCTGTGTTCGCCATTGGTTGGATAACTTAGAGCATTTTCAAGAGGCTCTCTACTTGACCAGGGCACTTGGCCCAGTTGGTCGTGTAGCCCCTTTTATAGGGGTGAGGTTCTGGATTCGACTCCTATGGAGAGGAGGCCAACCCTTATGGTTTACTAACAATAACAGCTAACTCTACTGATGTATATCGATTGGCAAAAAAAGAAAAAAAAGAGGCTCTCTACTTGAGACATCTTGGCTATAGTAGCTACTCATAGAAACTCTTCATTTCACTAGCCTCTTTGCCTTTCATAATTTCCCAGTCACTAAAGAGACTCTCTGCTCTATTCCTCTCTCATTCTATTTACATCTTTGCCACTCAATTCTACAGTAGATGTTCGAAGAATATATATTTATTTGGACAGAGAGCGAGAATAGAGAGCAGTATTAGAATTCATTGATGAAAATGTGAACACGCAAAGTAGATACTGTCCTTTTTACTGGGTAAAATAGAGAATAAAGTTGGAGATGCTCGTAAGATCGCCCAAATTTGATTGCAAAACAAAGGACATACTCATATATTTAATGATGGATTTATTGAGTCACAGTAATCAACACTGACTCCTTTTTGGCACATTTACATGAAGAAGCATAAAGCTTGTAACATTGAAAAGAGAAAATAAAACATAGATGCATAATCATTTTTTCCACTGGCTATTTTTCTCCATTTGCTGTTTTGAGTAGAAACAAAATGGATCTTTCTTGAATCAACCTCCCTTTTACTTTTGCTTCATTGGAGCTTCAGAAATTTCAGCCTGCAGAAAAAATAATAACAAATTGAATTAGAATACATTATAACAAACTGTATTAAACTGGATTTTTTTTTTTGATAACTAGATGTCCGGACCAGTTTGCACGCACCTCAAATAGTCTCAGAGCCTTAAAGTTAACGACCGGGAAAACCTACAGTGGCCCCAAGATTTAGAATGTTTGGCTTCCGTGAAAATAGAACATGTGAACTCATGGAGTAGCACTTATTACTTTCTCATAATCACTCGGCCAAACCCCTTGGGGTTGAATTAAAGTGGAAGTTGTGCGCACACAATGCATTATGCATGTGCTAGATACCCAAGATAAATATTAAAAAAAAATTATTAAAAAAAACACACTAAAGAAGTTGACTAGAGATGGCAAAACGACATTTTTTTTTAAAATATGTGTACGCGCGCACGCAACTAAAAAAATACGTTTTAGGATAATTTGGGGAAAAAATGAAGGAGTTTGTAATGCTAATTTGACACTGAAAATAGCACAAGACGACATTTCAATTTTGCAATAAACACCAACGACGGTGTTCACTAAGAAATTAAAATGCATTTTACACAAAATGCTTGACCAAAATGATGAGGTAGAGACAGTTTTGAAAAATGTTTCCTGCTTTGAAATGACAAAATCAGAATTATCCCATTATTCATCATTAATATTCTTCAATGTGCCTTCAATAGGACAAAGCAATAATGTATTTTCCTTAATAATTTTGTGTATGGTTTCAACTTATTAAATGATCTCAATTAAAGATTTTGAACGGGGCAAAAACATAAAAACAATTATTCATGGAGATTCATTACCGTCTGATTCAATTGAAGATAGACATGAGCACTAGGATCGGAAATGGACCCAACAATGTGCGAAGGATGGAGAAATTTAGAATGACTTCAAATCCTCCGTATCCCAAAAAAATGCTTTTGCCCGTGTTTCAATGCATTTTCAGCTTTTGAACCTCACGAGATGCGAAGATTCTCACGAGTTCAAAAGCCGAAACCATACCAAAATACGGGGAAAGAAATTTTTGTGTACGTAGGATTTAAGTGGATATAGAATATCAATTACACACACATATATATAACTACAATATATACCTCTGTTCCTCATCCATGAATTTGCACCCCTTGTTACCCCCTCCACCTGATTTGTAATAAGGAAAGGGGACTTGTCCAGACTCAATTTGCTTGACATCTTCCACAAGCATTTCATAGTGACTCTTCACTTCCTCCACCGTCTTTCCTCCGCCCACCGCCTTCGCTATCTTCTCCCACCGGTCCGCCGTGTCCTGCTCGTACATCGCCAGTGCATTCTCAAACAGTTTGTTCTGCTTAGTAGTCCAGCTCGAATTGGACCCCATTTGAATATGTGGCGAAAAGTATTTGTAGTGTTGTTTCAGAGAGAGAGAGAGAGAGAGAGAATGCAGAATGTTGGTGTGCATAGAAGTATGGTGTTTGTGCTCTTTATATAGTGGAGGGTTGGAGAGAGAAAGAGAGGAGAGAGAATGGAATTGAATGAATTGGATCCACCTCCCATTCAGTTACCTTTGAGATTTTTTGAGCTTATTTTGGACCACAAAACGTGATCTCTAAACTATTCATCTCGTAGACCTTGCAAAGAAGTATCTCGATAATTATGTTAACGATGCACTTTGACAAGATTAAAAAAAAAACAATTACTTTTACAGAAATGCTAATTATTCAAAAATGGTACCTAGAAATTACCCAGAAAGTGAGAATGAGTGGCTCACTCAGTCCCACTTTCTGGGGTACCATTTTTGTGTATGTAGCAGTGTTGTTACTTTTAATCTTTTATCTTTCCATTTTTCTTGCTAAAAGTATGAATCGTTAATGCAGATATTCAATCGATTTGATTTTTAACCAAGAACTAGTTGAACGCGAGATCTAAAAAAATGAATGGTTTCAATCATCGTTAAGAGCTCAAGATAAGCCCAACGTAAGAATAAGAGACTGGATGAGGAATCTCATAATTAGGGGGAACCGGTTGGATTAGGGTTGGGATTGGGTTGGTGGGGTGCTTTTTTGTCGTTAGGTGTTGCTTTCCATGCATTAGCTTGCAAATCCAGCCATCCAGGGGAATTTGTGGGAAATCTATTTATGTTTTATTTCCCTTTTCACTTTACAGGTAAACTCCATTAATTATACGTTATAAACAAGGCCAAGAAACATAATCCCCAGACAGGCTTTCACTTTAACCATGAAAGTTGTTACCCCTTCTCCCATTTTCCACTTGTATGAGGTTATAAATTTCCTAACAAAAAGGTGGGTTACAACTAGGGTTTAGTAAATGAGTAAAAAATCGAGCTCGTTTCTTAAAATTGCAACGGGAAACGTGGTTGTAGCAAAAGAATTATTACTTTTTTTGCGACGGGGAATTTTCTATTTTCCGTGGTATAAAACACTGTGGCAAACCAGAAGACGGTTTTTTTTTTAATTGAATAGGGAAAATTACCGTCTCATCAAGCCATTTTCCGTCAATACTACTTCGCGATGGATCATTGCCACCCCCATTTCCTTCTCAATCCCGTTGCAAAAGGCTTTTGCCACGGTGGGTACCCCATTTGCACCCGATACAAATACGCATTGATGAAGGAAACGGAGGCACACTATACGGTATCTGAAAACACTGAAATAACTTAGGTATTATTTCAGAAATTGACTTAAGTCAGGACTAACTTAAGTTATCTTTTTTAATTGATATATTGTGAGTGACTGACCTATTTTGTAAAGTGCAATAAGAAAGTTTTTTAAGTCAGTTTCTGAAACAACTCCTTATTCTTATTCTTTTTTTTGCCTTTTTTTTTTTTTTGGGGTCAGACGATAGGAAGGCTTTGTTCCACAACATATCTTTTGATGTCCAAAAAGGCACCAAAAGACAACTTGTTCCACATAATAATAGGATAGTGGAGTGAAAAACAACTTCAGAAGGGAAGCCCCGAAACACTACCAAATTTGGCTTAAGACACTTATTGTGGAACAAGCTGTCTTTTTGTTATTGTCTTTGCAAATAGAAAAGCCAATTTGGCTTAAGACACTTGTGGAACAAGGCTTTAAATTACTAAGAGGGCCAACAGGAATCGAACCCTATTATACTTCACGCTCTAATAGCATCTCCAATGGGTAGCCAAAGCCAAAAATTGGCTCCCAGACCATTTTGCACCTCTCCCACGCTAAGCCAAAATGGGAGCCTAAAATGGGCCTAGCCATTTCTTTGGCTAAATTTGGCCGGGAAAATGCCCCTGGCCATTTTTTCCATTGGCTGGATTATGTGTGATTTTAAGGCTTGTGATGTGGGAGTGATCCAACGACTACAAATCAAGTTGGCCAAAAAATAGTTTTGGTACCATTGGAGTGACCAAAATTTGAGAAAATCACGCTGTAGTAAACCAAAAATATTTGACTTTCACAGATTGACTCCTACCACTAGAGAAGTAGAGATGCTGTAAAGGAGCGTTACATGACTATTGGGTCAAACAGTGTTTGTGACACAGAAAAAAAAGGTCACAGACACAAGGTGGCCCAGTTCTGGGGGGTGTTTTCCACGTTTTTACAGAAGGATGGACAGGATATCAAGCCGTGTTTGGGAACTGAAAAGTGCTTTTTTGGGCCTTTAACGGCCTTTGGGCAATGGGTTAATCATAAACATGATAATGGCTGTACCTCCTTTACCCTGCCTTTGAACAACGCCCTAATCATTTTCACTTGTCCAGCTAAGTTTTTACTAACCACTTGAAACATACCACTTGTCCAGCTAAGTTTTTACTAACTACAATTATTATTCTTGTTTTCCACTAAGCGTGGTTGGCGGTCAGGGTGTCCGGGTCAGTTTGCATGCAAGAGAAGCTTTTGCGGTCTGATCTCAAGAGGTTGTGAAGTTTTGAACTCAGGATGTCCAAATCTAGAGCTCGTCTGATCGTCTCTATTACACTTGAGCTTCAGCTACCCTTGAATTTAGCAACCACCACTTGTCGTGATGTCCTTCATTGGAGACCCTTTTTTAAGGCCAACCGAGTGCACAAATGTGAACGGGCTAATATCCGCCTACGCACCGACTTGCCCACTGAGGTATAAGGTGAGTGGGTGACACTTCAACCAGCCGCAACTTGTGTGTTTCTCACATTTTGCGACTTGAAATATACTAAGTGCGGTTTATATGTTTGTGCATGCTTTCCTTAACCCTTTTGCCATTATATCCCTTATTGTCTTTACCCAAAGTAGGCTTAGTTGGAGCTAGCAAGAAAAGGTTATTCTTTTGGGCAAAAAAGTTAAGCTTTAGCTCACATGTTTTGCCTACCAAAAATTAGAAAAACTGTGTGCACGGATGTATCTCAAATTACCCGATACATTTGAACTTCACAAAATAATGAGGCGTCCACGTGCATTGAATAATTCTGGCCAAATACGGGTCCGGATCAGTGCACAAACGTTATGAAGCACTGCTCAGCCAAAAAAACATTTTAGCTAGCAGAGGCAACAGTTTAATTATCCGTCGAACACAAAGAAAAGAGAGGGATAACTTTTTTCTTTTCCTTGCCCCTTAGTCATGTGGTTTGTATTTGTCTCGTGTTTTTCTCTTCTCTATATACCCTTTGTCAAGTTTTAATATAAATTTTTCTTGCCGACAAATTTTTTTTTTGGAGAAAGCAGAACCAATTACAAGTAATTTTGAACATAAACTTCTCTTTTACAGATTGTTTTCTGTCTAATAGTTTTGTGTTTATTAAATACTGCCTAGTTTGAAAAAGAAAAATTGGAAAATTTCATTTGTAGCCGGCTCGGGTTTTCAGTCTCAACAATATGGATAATGTGGTTGACAACTTGTTCCTTTTTTTTTTTAATGACAAAGGAACAGCCCCACCACCTAGGTCTATTAATGGACCCAACTACGTGACCCAAATTTCCAGGGAAACTAGCGTGGCCACAGTAGTCACGGCCCCCCACTTGCTGCAAAGGTACTCACCCGGTGGGGAATCGAACCCCAAACCTTGAGGACTACCCCAAAGCCTGACACTCGCCCTAACCACTAGGGCAACCTCTGGGTGTGTCTAACTTGTTCCTTGTTGATAAAAGAGGAGCAACTTTGTACTTAAAAGGTAGAAATTCAGAATCCTTATCATCCACGTATGCTAACCAATACAAATTCATCTTAGTGGATACCTTCCCTTTCACTCTCAGAAGCTTTAATACCCATTTCCTCCAGAAATCTTTGAATCTTCATCGTCAGCTCCAAGTGGTCGTGAAACAGATGTGCAACTAATAAGCTACCAATTTGTTCAGTCAGATTATAACACTGATGGGATTGGGGAATCTCTGATGTTTTTCCTTTTGCTTTTACCCAAGGAAGCCAAAAAAGAAAAAATCTGTTCTGTCACCTTTAAAGGAAACCACCTGACATTAATAACAATGGATATTTTTCTAGTATAGTGATTCATTCTTGTATAATGACATGTGTAAAGGGATGGTGTGTGAAATCATGTATTATACTTTGCTCATGTATAATGTATTTGCAACAACCACTCAGTTACTGTTTGGTTTATGTTTCAGAGTCAGTTTTTTTATAAGTCCGATGTCCAAGACAGATTAGGCGCACTTTGACTAATCTTGTTATTTTTCCATCTAGGTTTTTTTTAACTATGTGATAGTCTCTCTCTCTCTCTGTATATATATATATATATATACAATGAGCTTCCTATCCAAACTCCCTTAACTTAGTTAAGTTACGGACCTCCACTTTTCTCCACTTTTCGGACCAAATTTCGACGATCCGAACCGTTAGATGTGTTTAAAAGGTGTTTTCAAGGTCCAACGCGAAGATTTGGCAAAAAAAAAATACCCGGAAGGGCTTGATCGGAGCAGTTTTTCATAAAAACGCTATAATAGCGTTTTTATGAAAAATTGCTCCGATCAAGCCCTTCCGGGTATTTTTTTTTTTGCCAAATCCTCGCGGGGGACCTTAAAAACACGTTTTAAACACATCTAACGGTTCGGATTTTCAAAAAAAAATTGGGAAGGTGGAGGTCCGTAACTTAAGAGGGTCCGGGAGTTTGGAGGTGAAGTTTATATATATACATATATATATATGTATATATACACATCTAAATATATATATTTCACTACAATACTTATACGACAAATAGGTCTGTTTATCGGATAACTACGTCCTCTAGCTCAAGGTATAAATTTCTTCACGGCAGTACCCTCGTTGACTTTGGCTTTACTAATTTTTTTGATGATTTTAAAACTTTTCTCTATAAAGAGATAGACTCAAAACGACATCTGTTATGGAAACGGCATCAATGGGATATTAAATGAATGGCATTGGGATAGCCAATCTCACCGTCTACTAACGGGACCCAGTTAAAACTGGGTGGACTGGCTCTATAAGAGTTGATAGCACTTGATCAGTTGTTTTGAACATTAGATCACATTAGGAGGGAGCAGCCCTCAAGTCTCAGGCCTTTGACCTTTCAGATATAGTTTTGACATAACTTTTCAGAGACTACACTAGAAAATATGAACATTTTCATGTTGCATTTAGTCTTCAGCTCTTTTGGTGTTTACCCATAAGTGGTTCACTGGTTCTTTTCAGAAGCAAATCCTAAAAAACAAGTTTCAAAAGCTGGTAACCAAACGAGTTTTCTGATTTGCACTCTGGAAACCAATTCTTAAACAGCAAGCGTAGCGAATCAGCCTTGGTGACGGATCCGTGGGTCATTCAACAGCAGCAGCAGTGGTGGCACCTGGCATTGTGCTTTAGTGACTGTGATGATATTACCTACTTCCTCCAGCCACATCCACGAGCGGATCAGTGGTCTCCAACACTGCAGCTGTTTAATTTTGGCAGATCTTTATTTTGTTCTTTGTTTTTTTGATGTTTTTTCTTCTTGTTGTTCGGACCATTTGGGTCCTTTGTACTGTTTGGCTATGAATATAAGTTCATCATTCCCTAAAAAAAAAACCCGAATTTGCATCCAGTTTTGTTCACTTGAGCTTCAGGTTGCTGATTACCAGTCTGGAATCAGGACCTTGTGTTGTGTTATGGTGGTGTTTACTGGTTCTTTTACTTCTTTGTGATAAAATAATCGTGTGTGCAAGCGTTCATTAACTTTGGAAAACCAAGTCTAATCAGGCGATTGTGTTTTATTGGTTCAATTACCTCAATTAAGAGGATTTTTCTTTATAAGTGAAGAAATGCAAACCAATAACTCAGGAAATTAAAGAAACAATAAAGAAACAAGACACTTCGATTGATAAACCAAAGATAAACTTACTTCGAAATTGTCTTCAACTTCAAATACAAATGTAACAGAACTTCGAACTGGTGGTTGTTATGAAAACAACCGAGAATGGGTGATTGTTATGAAAACAATCGAGAATAATCCTAACTACTTCCTAATCTACTTCCTAATCTACTTGAACCGAGTTCGAAATCCTAAAACTTTGCCAATGAACAAACCAAGCATCATTTTTTGATTTGTTTGTTGAAGATTTGTTCGGGGCTTTTCACTCTTCAATTTCTTCTATTTATAGACCGTTTGTAGTTTGAATTTCCCGCTCAATGAATTTGAACTTGGCTTGCTTCGAACTCTAACTTCGCCCTTTGAGTTGGCGTTTCTTTCTTCCCCACGTCCGAATTTGAATTCTTGATTCTTCCTCCCGAAGCTTTGATTTGAAATAAGCATAATCGCTCAACTAATTCAAATGATTACACGTTAAAAGAATAAAACGCTTTTTGAGAAATACTCCACGCATCTAAGTTTTGTTCACCTATTCCATTTTATAGATTTACACGTGGAGTTTATGTGTTAGCAATTAATATCGGAATCAGGCTTTCTATTTCATCCTTGTGCTATTTTGAATTGAGGAACAACACGACACCGTATTAACTCAATTCTACTTCAATAATCCAGAGTATATCTATTGACAAGTAATTGCCAACGTTTGGCATTTCTGATTACGTGTCAATCAACTATTGGATTTGTTAATTTTATATGTAAACAGGTGGAAGAGGTATTAGGGATGTTTAGTTGTTTATGCTCCAACACCAAGAAAGTGTAATAAACTGTTTTTAGTTGCAAAACCTTTTCAAAAGGTGATGCTTGGAGATAAGCCATGGGACTCTTTTAAGGATCCCTTATAATCTTTTATCTTTAGGTCCCATATAAGGTATAATTTTCTGTCGTACTCAATCTCTCTCTTTCAAAATCATCGAACACCTTTTGTATTATTCCTCTGGTCCCTCCTTACAAGTTGGAGTTCATTGATTCCTTGGAGCTTAAATTTGAATGGTCTACGACTAAACGTATACGTGGAAGACAATCGTTTAGCCACGATTGAATCATGGATTTCTGAAAGAATTTATGGAGGGAAGGAAAAAAAATCACGTGAAATGAAGATGTTAAATTTAGCTCGTAGATTTCTCTTATCAAACTTTTTTTTTTTCTCTTTACTAAATCACTTCACTAATCCTTTTGATCCAGACACCTCCTTAAGCTGAAGGAGGAACCATGAATCAGTGGTTTTTCTAGGGTTGGCAAAGGCCATAACCAAGAAGTTGTACATGCAGAAAGGAGAGAAGCTAGATTTCCATCTATTTGAACTCATGGGAGATGAGCAGAAAGCTACATGATTTAGTGTGCTGGTTTTAATGGAAATCATAGAACTGCGCTTGACAGTTTGGAGATCTAATATACATTGGTGTTGGAATAAAACACAATGAATAGTTCGAAACCATTCTACCGTTTTCGTTTATCTGAAAACAGCATTTCTAGGTGATGAGCACGAAATATTGACATATAGGAGCTCCATATTATATGTTGTTAGTCCATAATTGCGCAAAATTGGCAATGTTTATTATCTTTTTGTTCATTTATAGTGAATTATTTATTTGCAGGAAAAAAGATGATAACATCTTATATTTTGGCCGTTGGATTCAAAAAGCACAAAGTTGAATTTACTTGGTGTGGAAGCAAAATCTGGAGTCAATCTTAGAGAGGATATTCACGAGTAAATTGAGATTTGGAATCAAGAGAGAATTTGTAAATGGTTATAAAGGAAAGGTCTTTGATTTAAAAGTAAGAATCAATTTGCAAGCAATACGGCAAGTCTTGGACGAGTTCCACGGGTTAGGAACTGAAATTTGAAAGATTTACGTAGAAGAAGTATATTACTATATACTGCCAAGAATAAGTTGATGCTATATATTGGAAACAAGTTCTTCTTTCCTTATGGGATTTTTCCTACGTGTGTTTTTAGTTTATTGTTCTCGACTCCTTAATTAATATGCATGAACTTTGGGTATGGATTCAATCGTTATGAATGGGTTTTTTCCATGATTTGAAGTCATTATATTAATCGAATTACTTGGTTTATTAAAAGCGCGATATTTAAGTACGGGGTATCCATTGTGATTTGTTCTTACGGATACAGTGGATGATTTTGGTTTAAAGCTTTGACGCAGAGTGAGAACATATTTTTGCATAAACAAAAAAGTGCTTATAGTAATATTTTCCACGGTGATAAGATTAGCTTCTAAATCATTGTGTAGAAATCAAAGAAAAATCATTGCATAAGATTAATTGATAAATGTTTATGGGTGTGGATTCCAAAACCTTAGTTATTTTCTCAACCGTTAATCTCCACTATTTTTCCTGCGATAATTTAGTTATTTCTTTTGTCGTTATTCGTTTAATTTTTATTTTACAAATCAATCACACTTTTGGGAACTAGGTTAGGGTATAATTAATTTAAATTTATTTAGTTTTCCTATAAAAAAATCAAGTCCTTGTGGGTTCGACCTCGCTCTTGCATAACTATACTTCGGTACGATTCATGCGCACTGGCGAGTACATCAAAATTTCACAACACTAGGTTCTCGAAAAGGGTTATGTTCAAAACCACTGGCCACTATCGTCTTCTTTTAAAACCATCATTTTGAAGTTTTCTGATCGAAGTGGGGTGTTCGATAGAGCAGTTTTCGTCGGTAGCAATGTGCTAACAAGTTTTCCATTGAGATTTTTCTCTTGGGTTAGTCTCGTGTTATAGTTTTTGGCAATATCTAAAGCTATGAGTCCCAAGGTATTAGTTCGATTCTCTTGTCTTAAGCAAGAAACTACGGAGTAAATAGCGCAATACTTCTTCGTGAATCTCTACTATTTGAATACGGAACATCCTAATAACGAAAAGGAATGAAACGGCTATAGCTCCAATATGAGCTACTGGGAAGATCATAGCAAAGAAATCAAGACCTAACAAAAGAAGTAAACCTGAACGTCGGGAAATATTAGAAGGAGAAGCAAAACGTAATGTACAGGATTTTTAGTACGTACAACCATCAAACCAGCTATATGGCCATCCTGAGATATTGCCAAAAGGATTTCTCTTTTGTGGCTTAGGTGGGTGTATAAAGTGTGGAATTTCCAGGCTGTAGAATTATACCCCATAAGCCAATAATATAGATGAACTCCCAATCAACAGAACCTTTTTTCTCTAGATATGGGGAGATAAGGATTCTTCTTGTGTCTTTATGCTGCTTTCGATATGTCGTTCTCGTGATCAAATTTTGTCGTTCTCGTGATCAAATTTTGACAGCTCCCCCAGCCTTTTTCGTAGGAGAGGTTGATTCTCGTGGCTCGAACTTAGTCCGCAGGTTTGGAAATTGGCAAAAATTGTAATGATTGGGAGTTCAGAATTCAAAATGTGAAAGGGAGGAGATTTTGATCTAATGAATTGGATCATATATATCACTATATCAGACCTCAATACCAAACCTAAAAGTGTCCCACAAAACTGCTCAGTGCTCCCCTTTACAGCTCTTGACTTCATCTTCCCTTTGTTTGGGTTCGGGGTTGGTGCTGCACAGGGGGTGCGCAGCTCACGTGCTGTGCAATTACAGCTCTTGACTTCATCTTGGCTTTGTTTGGGTTCAGGGTTGGTGCTGTGCGGGGGGTGCGCAATACACGTGTTGTGCAATCCAAGCTGTCAACTCGGTAATCGAATGGTCCAGATCTCATCTTGATTGTGCAATAGCCGACCATTCATTACAAGATGAAATCTGGCTATTGGATTGCCGAGCAAACTGCTCAGATTGCACAGCACGCGTGCTGCGCAGCACCAACACCGGACCCCCTTTGTTTCTTTTGCACCCGTTGCTCGATTTTACCATAGTGTAGTAAGCCTCACTATAGGCCCCCCGAATTCGAAAAGAAAGACATGTTTGGTGATTATTACAGTTTCGCATAAGTGTTAAAATACGGGTTCATTTGTTTTCAAAACAAGTTTTAACTCTCTCCTCCACTCCCTACCCTAGCCAATATTTAACTCTCCCCTCCACTCCCTACCCTAGCCAATATTTAACTCTCCCCTCCACTCCCTACCCTAGCCACTACCTCCGGCTGCTGGGATCACCTCCACTGACTCCTCCGGAAACTTCACCTGCTCCCGGCAGGCGGCAATCACCTCCACCGACTCCTCCGGTAACTTCCCCCTCCCGGCTCCCCACTTTTTGCCGATCCTGATACTCCCGCTCTTACTTTCAAACCAAATTTTTGTACACAAGCACCAAACATGTATTATGTGTTCACTTCTCGATAAAGAGAATGAAAATTTGCTTCATGTGTTTTGTAAACCTAAAACAGACGATGTTACCAAACAACTGAAGAGTTGTAAATTCAAATTTGCAGACTAGGGCATAAATTCTGTACACCAGTAAAAAAAAAAAAAAAAGAGCTTAATGGGAAAATGTCATCTTGTTTGTAACGTTGCAAAGACGAATTAAACCAAATGTCACTATCCCTTAACATTGTTATGGTAATTCCGCCACCCTACAGAGTGACAGACCCAAAAGAGCAAAACCAAAATAAGCACCTTCAATCCAAGCTCTAGTTCTTCGAATCGCCACCGTCTCATGTTATCTGGACGAAGAAGACCCTTTCACTAGCCAAGGATGTCGAATTCATGGGGCATGAAGTCTTCACTTGGTCTATAGTATTTGTCAGGGGAGTATAGGCTTAGGTTGGTCACTTGACTGGTATAGAGACAAGCAAATCTCTCCACCTGCATAATTGACAGAACAATTTAGACACAATCTGATGAACAGAAAGCCATAAAAATTAGAAAGAGTCCTTTTTGGGAGGGATTTAAAGTGACCTGATGCGCAAAGCGGGAATTCTGATATCCAGTCTTCATGAGTTGTCCCCAGACCTTGTGGAACTGAAACAATGGGGTCATGCATTATCAAACAAGGAATCATAGTCGAGCGAAGTTCATATGTTACGGAGTATAATTTGACGAATTTCGTCACAGTCAATCCATTAGATATGCCACTAGATGATTATCAAGAGGATCAATAAAAAATACTAAAGATTATCAAAGGAAGAAAGCATAGAAAATAGGAATGGGAAACTTGTGCTGACAAACCAAGAAATTTTCATCTCAGAGGAAATATACTTCCAATTGATGTCCCGGATTAACATGTTATCATTATTCTCAACATCAAGTTTGCATTCATCACCCCTCATAGAGTAAACCCTTGAATGAGTAACAAACAAGGGAGAAAAAACTATTGACAGAACTATACAGCATTTACTCTACATTTCCAATGATGAAGGATCATTTTCCAAGTTATACAGTTTGTACAGTGAAAATGGAATATGCATGCACATTCTAGAGCAAATAGGAAATAATCTCATTCCAAGAAAACTTCATTATATACAATCTTGGTAAACAAGTTATTCAATGAAGTTAGTTTCTCAAAAGCTATTACTAATTAAGAAAAGAATAATAAAGCAAGATATATATGAGGCTCACGGGCTTTCTATGGATAGGAAGAGTGGTAAAAAACTTGCGTCGCATCACCAGTGGACAAAAACAAAATCCAAAGAAGCTCAGACTTGAAACAAGAACAATAAGGAAGAGACAGAAAAATAATTGACCAAATTTGCATTCAACTATGAGAGTAATTTCGTGGGTCCAGCTTCAAAAATGTGATCAAACACATACCTTTTGGTGTAATTCTCGCTGAGCGTGTTGATGACTAAGACGAACTTGCTCCCTTAGAGACTATATAATTGAACCACGAGAAAAACACTATCAGTAAATACTGAACTAATGATTTTTTTAGGGATAAACCAATCTACATTAGTTTTTGTCTGGTGATGCAAATGATTAGGTAGGTAAATGTAAATAAAGCGATCTCTACAGAACATTCAAACATCTTTGTTCAATGAGGGCATAAATTGGAAAAAAAAATGTAAGGAAAATATGGACAAACCTCCAACTTATCAAGCTCGGACAATAGCTTTTGCCTCTCATCACCATTAATAACTTCAAACCTGTACCAGAATTTGGAAAGATGGCAAAATTTTAAGAGAGGGATCACCAAAAATCAAATCTCCTTGAGAAGCAATTAGAAACGGGTTACGACAGAATTTTCAAATGTCACAGTACATGTTCTTGTTTCTCTAATAGCAATACAACCTGCAGACGGTTGATTGAATTTTCAGTTCGGATTCAAAACCACCAACCCATTCCTTTGGGTAATATTCTTTCTCCCAATCCTAACTTCTAAAAGGTTCATATAGCAGCTTCAGAAAACCACTTACTTGAGTGACCATTTCAGATGATGTATTTTGTCTTCTACAAGATCCCGTTCAGTCCTCAACAGTCGAAGTTGCTGCATGAGACCACCACGTAAATTTCATTAGCGAGAGACCTTAATTGCACTTGTAAGAAAGCTGGTTCTTTGCATCTCATGGAAAGAAACATATATGAGCCATATAACAAATGTTTGAAGGAAAAAAAAAAAAGAAATCATAACTTGGTCATCTGCAAGTGAGACTCAAATTGCACTAGACACATAAATAACAACTACAGATCAAGGCGTTACCACTTAAAACCTTAAAGCATTATCAAACTGTAAAAAACATGTGGAAAAACAATTTTAAATTTAGCGTTGGCAGGGATAGTTTATTGCAAAATGAGAAAGAGAACCAAATTGGATTACTCTACTGCACTACATAGAAAGAGAAAAACACGCTAGATAAGTTAATGACTTTGTTTACATCGTCAAAGTGCCACCCTGCACAGTGTAAGAGAAGTAATGATGATTCACTGCCAGTGCCCATTTTGATTGGAGTGGAAGTTGAAATGGCATTGTGTTTTAAAGCAGTTTGGAGCTAGCATGGGATGTTCAACATCCACCATTTGATCTGACCTACTGAATGGGTTTGGCTTTTCTTTCTTCTGGCTATGCTTTACCATGCAATTTTCAACCAAACCAAAAATATTCCTTGGGTAATGTCAGCCAAATATACCCTTCCGCCATTTCGTTATTATAACATTGCATGCCAATTTAGGTTTTCCTCTCCCACTAGCACTTTCATACCAGGATCCTCTCACTAATGACCCGCATGGCTGCAGAAGCCACATCCATGCAGATGAGTGTAAATTCAAGGAATAAGTTGCACTGTTATCTATTGCTTGCATCAGCCCAAAAAAAAAAAAATCAACCCTCTCCTAAAGTCATTAGTCAAACATACAGAATTCTCGCAGAATAAAAAGTACAGGGAAGACCGCAATGATGAATAAGAATACATGTTGCAAACCTCAGTTGCGACACAAGGCTCGGTTTTTTCGGTTTGGCTTAAAATGTACTCCTAACAACAACTATAAGCCATCTTTTTACTTGTCCCTTTTATTCTTCTTTTGGCTTGGGGGGTTTAAAGAAGGACCACTTCAGTTGCCATGTCTCACTGTCAATCCCACCAAACTCGCAGGACTGTGTTTGTGCATTCGGCAAATCGAATAGGAATGCAAGTTTGTCATGGCATAGATTGATACATTAATTAGAGATTATCAAACTAGTTCGGACTCCTTAGAAGCATCATGAAGGTTTTTCATATCCAGTAACTTTATTCGAGAGTGATTGGCAAAAAAAGGACACAGTTGATCTACGTAGAATCTCTTAGTTAGAGAAGAAAAGGAGGAACAAGCTATCTACCTTACGCGTATCCCTCAATTCCCAAAGAATTTCAACCTCCTTTTCAAGCTCTGGAACAACTAGCATTGTTCTCCATCCTGTTCAACAGGCGTCATATAAAACAAGTCACAGTTTAGCAGTTTGAACAATAATAAACATCACAATAGTAGCAACAACAAAACATTATCTTCACTGCCTGAAATTAATATGCCAGGTATATAAGCAACAGTTCCTGGATTGAACTAGACACACCTTCTTACTCTGAAATACCAACGTGTGAATAGAGACATGTTACATCCTTCATAAAAGCTTAAATTGGAATGGGATGATCTCTAACGTACAAACCAAACTCTACAGTACCAAACACAAATAATCCGTGAATTTAAGTTGTGAATGGGTGGTGAGACTGGTGAGTCCATAAAGGTTTTGAGGAGAAGCAAAAGTCATTCCTCTTGAAGGAATTTCTTATATCAACACAACTCGTAATGCAAAAGTTTGTACACGCAGACTCCAAGTTATATGTGATATGTTCTCGAGAATTCCAAATATAACTAATAGTGTAGCTTCCGTTGCAACAGAAATAGTTCCCGGAAAACATTTAGCCCAAAAATACGAATCACATCTCATGTTCCACTTGTTAAGTAGAAAATTTGGAGTAAGCTGCTTGAGAAATCTCTTGTCCTGTCATTGAGCAGTTTTCAAGAAGATGTATCAACTCGCTTTTGTAAACCCGTCTAACGAATTCTGTTAAAACCAAATGACAGAGATAATGTTTAAGATGATTTTCGCATCAACAGTCTCAAGTAAGACGCCTAATACTTGTAGGTAACATGAAAGGTTTATGGTATTTATCCATTGTCTGGAAAACGTGATTACATTGTCTGGTCACTTCTTATTTCTACAGTTTCTTCACATTTTCCATAAAATGAAGGAACACGTTGCAGAACCAAGTAGAAACTTTTTAGTCATTGTGTAACTCATCCACATCCATTTGGAATGAAGTACAACAATCCATTTATAAGCCGTAAGAAGAAGTCATTTCATATGTACAATGCAAAGAACAAGAAAGTAAGAGTATACCTAGAACTTTTTTGCTGCTTAAAATGTCTCCATATATGTGATCCCCAACATAAAGAACCTACCAAACGGACAACATATTATCATTTTACAGTATTGTCAGAAGGACTATTGGGAAAAACATGATGCCCATTGATATATAATATACAATAATTCATGGAAGCATAATACTAAGGAAAAAAAATTCACCGAAGTATAATCACTTTTGCACTTAGAATAACTAAACAAACAAACTAATGGAGAAAAGAGAATTAAATCCTATCTAAATATAACACAAACTACTAGACAAAAGTGAACTTCTCACCCTTGAGACACAAAGTTCCTTTGTCAGCACATATTTTGCTCAAGAAATCTCAACAAGGAGAGAGTCAGAGACATTCATGCATATTTCACCAAATGAGGCAAGATAAATAGATTCCTGGTGATGCCTACACGCCATTAAAAAAACACACTAACCAAAAAATTTACAAACCTGTGAACTTGACTCGATACCCAGCAGTTTATGCAGATGGCCCACGTTGCCCCCCTGAGAACACAAGTCAACAAGTATGACTAGTTCCTCTAGCATATAATGCCCAAACTGAAGTAACGAGAGAAACCCCACAAAACAGAAGTCATGCACAGAAGTAATTTGAGTATTACCTGGAACACTCTGCAACTCTTGGTCAGGGGCTTTAATGGAAGATTTAAGGTACCTCCCACCTAAGCAGTTAAAGAATAAATGGGTAACAAGTAAGAACACAATCTACAAGCAGATAAGGGTGTTGAAATTCTACAAGATCAGAAGGACACGGAAACAACCTGAGGCAAAGGAGTGCCGTTATCAGTATTAAGTAGCATCCCAGATTCAGGCTCAACCTCAAAAAGATTGGCACGGTTCTCATCATGGAAAAACCCAGGTTTTGCACTGTAGAAACAAACTACGCTTCCTTAAGTTCAAGTCCAAATGCAAGAGTTCGACAGAGTTCTAAAATAGGGAAGTCCACTAAATAATGCAATATGACTGTGTTTTACAACTCATAGTATTGTACTTATTAAATACTCTGATACAAATCACTCAACTTCACTTGCTTTTTGACATATATCTATACAACTTTGCATGATAAAAAGGGAATTTCATTTAAGAACTCATTACTGTTGAAAGTCCATTGACTCAATGCAAGTGAAGAATTGAGATTCATAGATCAAAAGACATCTAAGTCAGAGGTTAAAATATATTATTGTTATTAGATTGTTAACCACCAACTCATCTAAAAGCTTAAGCTGTTACAAAGAGGGGCAACTTAGTTATTTATATTCTCAACACGCCCCTCCACGTATAGCCAAGCTCTCCTCCATAAGGAGTCTAAACACGTGTAAATTTTAATCATAAGTAAGGGCGGTGAAGTTCGAATACAGGATCTATTCCCTGCGTACCGTATTATCAGAGCTTCAGCTGTTAGAAAGAGGGGCTACTTAATTATTTATATTCTCAACAATTGTCTACACGAAACTACCAAAACAATAACAATACAACTGCGAAAACTTCTGCCTGTGGTGTTTAAACTTTAACTGGTTCTGTTGTTTACAGGAAAGAACAAAACCTGCCAGTGATGACAACATTGAAGTATCGGAGCCAATCAAAATTCAAACCGGAAGTACCACCCTCTGTTTGGGTCCCACAGAGAAAATTCATTACAATGTTTGTATAGTCCCATAAACTGCAACAAATACAAATGATATAATCCTCTTAATTCTTGGCATAAACATAGCTTGATTTTGGAAAATTTAAACCTTAGAAAGATGACAATATTAAAGGAAGGGACGAGGAGAGAAGATATCTGAAACAAAAGCGACATATAAAATCATAATCCTACCATGATAATGAGAAAATCTTCATCAAAATATTTCAAGACCCAAATGGATTTGTTAACAGATAAATAAGTATAAAATATTTCAAGAGCCAAGTGGATTTGAAACAGATATACAAGTATAAATAGTATGACAATTTAGGTGTCCAGAGAACAGAAAGAACATATGGCATGTTCTTCCTAAGAATTAATGTTCATCCGAGAGAATAAACAAAAGGAAATATTGTTCCTAAATATTTAGTCCACCGTAAAGTACATTCATTGCAAAATTAATGAGACTTCTGCAATGTAAAAATAAGCCTTTCAAAAGCATGGACAAATATGTATAATACCATATATCAACAAAAACAACATCGCCCATTTACAAAAATTCATAGCTTTCTATTTAGCAAAGAGAAAAGGATGGCACAATTCCTTCATAAGAAAAAATGTACAGGTACTGGAAAGAACGAAAATACTCTGATTCGTCGAGGTTGCCAATTTATAGCGCTCTTCTGATGTCAACTCTAATATGCATAATCCTTAACACCATTATGTAGACCAGTTCGTTCCAATAAATAAATTCTGCAAAATAGAATCAAGGAAAACACCAACCTATTTGTTACCAGAAATGTAGCACGACCAGAATCTCTGAGCATTTTCAGCATTGGAACAATTGAGGTATCCTCATTAATATACCTGACAAGCAAAATACCCAAAAAAATGGTCAAGTGGGGAAATAATTCATTCAAAACATAAGACAGTTGCAGATTATAATATATTGATTGCCTTAATTCACAAATTTTCTTGAAAGTGACAATGAAGATCAACTGAACTAACATAATTCCAGGGCTAACATAAATCTGTCCCAAACTTACGCTTCCTATTAACAACCAAGAAGTTGTCAAAAGAATAGGGGGAAGCAGATGATCCCTTAGCATTTAAACCTGTTTGGTCCTGGACTATGCTAAATTCCTTCCAATTGTTTGGGCTGTGAAAATTACGAAGAAATGAATAGGTATTTGACAAAAATTCCATTTTCCCATATGGTTACCTTTTAAAAATAAAATTTATATACTTCTACTTCTGAACCATTTCTCCTAATCCAATATATGTGCATAACAATAAGGTTGAAATTGCAAACAGCAACAATGACATTGATAGGGTGCTGCACATCAAACTTTCTTTTCCTTAACAAATTCATCCAAGTCGGAATAATATATATAACTAATTTATGTTACTTAATGTCTACTCCTAATTGATCGTGTCAATGTCAGATCCATTCCAGGACATAACTTGTTTACACTACCTTAGCTGTGCAGAACATTTTGGAAACTGGAGTTAGGAAGTAAAATAGTTATGCTACTTGTTAGAACTAGTCCCACATTGGATAATTATGACCAACAAAACCAGTATATGAGCATAGGCAACCTCTACACTCATTGTCAATTGGTTTTGAGTTGGATGCTTTAACATGGTATTAGAGCTAGGCTTTTGGACAAGACTCTCTTGATTAATTGCCCCGTTATTTGTGACCTAAGCGCACCTTGTTTCGTGATCCCTCTATTATGGATCATTTGTCTAAGTCTCTACATTCGGGTCAGGGGTAACACGTGTCGGAGAGTGTAAGCGGTTATCCAACATTGGTTAGTAAAATCTCCAAAACCAATATATGAGTCTGAATGACCTTTCCACTTATTTTCAATTAGTGTGGAACTGACGAGGCTGGTTGGTTGAGTGGAAGATTTGAGGAGTTAACGTTGTTTGACGAAAGGAGGCTACAGGCCTTGTATCATATTCAAGGGTACCAGAGGAGGATCGCCCGCGCATTCAATAAGAAGGTGAAGTCCCAGGATTTGATTGAAGTTGGATGCTTTAACACGCCTCAAATGGTTACAAAACACATAAAGTTACAACTAAGATTTCAAATTATTTTTAATTGTATGCCACCAGCACCATTAAGAACTCCTCCTCATCGCATAAAACAGAATGCAGATGACACATGAAACAAATACAAAAGAGGAAAGCCCATGTACCATGGACAATGACACAAGATTTCTAGAAAAAGGGACGCGGACATGGCAAGGGACACAACAAAAATAAATAATATTTATTTTATACCAATGAAAATATAGTAATACGTATAAGCATGAAGCTCCAATATATATAAGTATCATATATACATCATATTACCCCTTTAACCCAAAATATTTGAAATAATACACATTTACCCCCAACCTTGCCATGTCACTCCCGTGTCCCCCTAAAAAAATCCACTAAATTTATTGGACACGCCACCATACGTATTTTGTCATATCCTCGTCTCAGACACAGGGACCTGCCCACTTCTAGGAGTGTCGGTGCTTCATAGAGGTAAGCCTATCCAGCGCCATTTTCTTAGAAATCAAAGTAGAACTAAAGAGCAATTACCCTGAACATTTGGTAGAAATACCAAAAAGAAAACGTAAACACAAAGACCCCCTCAAATATAGTGTGCACAACAGAGTTATGAATAATCACATTTGGAGAAAAGTCAACCATCAACTGCCATGTTGTTAGCTATCTAGATTTATTGTCAGCAATAGATATAAATCATCTTTCTAGCATACCACTTAGGATCTTTTGCAACCATCTGCTTCAAAGTTCCGTCACGGTGGCATAAGTCGACTGCAGCTCGAACATCTTTGTAAATACGAGAGTAGCTGCAAAACAAAATTTTCCATACCATTACGTAGCCACAAAAGGAGACATAGATAAATAAAGAATTAGAGAACATGTATTTCAACAATATAACTCAATAAAACAGCAACAAACTTCCGTTTCCAACATACGCTATGATATGCATAGCAAGGACTACATATAATCTAGCGTTTCCCGGTTGACACTTGTCACTTGAATATACAAAACCATACAAACAAATGATTGAAAATAGATGATATAATCAACGCTAGTGCTTTGTAATAATAACTCGATAGTTTAGCAACACTTAGATTGTTAACCCAAATTCAGTACTTAAAACTGAATGAATTAAAACAAAAGTAATTAAGTAGGTTTGATAATTACATTTTACATTGCTTAAAAAATTAATTGCCTCTTAAAATGTAAGCTAAAATGTTGCTAAAAATTAAGTAACTTTGAGTTACTTAATTATGACTGAATTCATGAATAATTGCATTTACTCTTTCCTTGTTCACCACTACTGTTCACACCGCCACTACTATCATTGTCGTCACCGCCACCACTACTCTACCACCACCACCACCTCCACCACTGTAGCCTTCACTAACATCACTAATATAGATATCACCACCACCGTTCTGCCACTACCATCACCGTTACTACCACTATCACCACCACCATGACTTCCACCGTCGTTGACACTACCATCACCACTCCACCACTCCACCACTACTGCAAACACTCCGCGCCGTCGCCGTCGCTACCACTACTCCCACGGTCCCACCATCAGCACCCTCACTACCACTACAACGAGAACCACCACCAACATTGCTACCACTACCATCACTCCCACTGCCATCACCACTACCATGACCACCACAAACGTTACGCCGCCACTGCCACTACTACCACCACCACCACTCCACAAGCACCACTACCACTACAACGAACACCACCACTCCACCCCCCCTTCACCCCCACTACCATGACCGTTACCACCACCACTACCACTCCATATTCACCCCACCGCCACCGCCATAATCACCACTCCACCACCGCCACCACAATCACCACTCCATCTCCATTGTCACTCCACCACTACCATAAATACATGGTGACCTTTAGTAAATTTAAAAGAAAATCACTGTAACTAATAAAACTAAAATTAGTTCATCATTTATTTTAATTTGGTACTTAATATGTTTATCAAACAAGTTTTTCAGCATAGAAAATTAAGCATTTAGCTTTCAGTACTTGATTTTTCAGCTTTCAGCTTCATTTTTCAATTCTATAAAACGACACCTTAGTTTAAAAAAATAGGTTCTTTAATTAGTTACACACCCCCTCCAGCCTACGTTTTTAGATAAGTTGGATGTCAAACGAAGGGAGGTCCTCTAGAAATTTTAATTCTTGTGCATGGCTGGCCAAATATGTTATGAGTTATTAAGTTAGATTCTTAGAAAATCTCTAATAGTTTAAGAGTACCTTAAGGATGAGATTGCCGTTGACAAATAATTAGACTAACCAAGAATTACTCCAATCGCACGAATATTTGATCTCAATAATGATAATTAAGGATATCGTAATGACAAATCTATATTTGAAAAAGAAAATTTCCACCAAAGGAAGTTAAAGATTTTGTTTTAAGGTAAATTTATCCTATACTCAACCGTTTGAGTAAAATAACGTCCGTAATTAAAAGGTAAAAAATTGAGCACTAAAGATCAGTATGGCATAGAATGATAGAAAGATGGGCTCTTAAATCTATTTCATCAACGGTTTGTATTTTGGTGTAAGACGACTAAACAGCTTCACCAGTGAAAGGCTAGGGCCTACGGGGGTAAACCGACACTTTTGGCCAAATGTGATCTATGAATAAAGAGGCAAAACCAAATCCCGCAGCTTCCTTTATACACTTTGGCACAGTTTGTTTGAGGGAGCTACCAATTAAACGATACTTCCTCCATTCCTAAATAATGTCCACCATGGAAAATCCAACTTCTTAACCAGACATCTTAGTTTTCCAAAAGTGCCACTCAATTAAAAGGTTAGGAGCTACTTTGGCTGCAAAAGACGTTTCACAGGAAACTTTAAATATGAAAAAGTCTCTCTCAAAAAAAAGCGGGCAATACTCCTTTACTTTTTGCTCCTTTGTTTGACTTGAGTCTTGAGCATTTAATGTGACTTTTTTTTCGAATACACAGTTTCCAAAAGAAGGGCACAAAGGAATCGTACCGAGTTCTACCCATTCATTTTTTTTAGGGGAAACTTATTTTGGGACAACCCAAAATGGAAAGGTGGACACTTAAAAAGGGAAGAGGGAGATATAATTGCATTTGCATAGAATATGGAATGTCACGAAACAAATAGCGATGGGATTAGTAATACCACACAGCCCATGGTATTCAATCCCACTTTGTGCAATTGTCCAGCCCATGCAAGTTAATATGCCCCTAAAAATTCCAACCAAACACCAAATATAGGATTCCCTTGGATATAGTCCAATCCAATGCTCATATCCGGTTAAACAAACAGGCCCTTTAAATATATCTCCAAGATTCTATCTATTTTCACATAACCGACAAAAAAGATGCCCTAAAATCTCTTACCAAATCAAATACTACAACGTTGCTACAAACTAAATGTAACCGTTGGAGAATGCGATGATCATGTCCATTCTATAAAAAAGAATAGGAACAGCATTCAGCAATCACAGATAGGTCACAAACGCATTGTCCTTATCGTAATTGGCCCAATAAGCCTGCATTCACCACAACTAGTCAGTGGCATCCTAGTTCAAGTCTATATTGTTGCATTAACTGGCTCTCCCAAGTAGTCTGACAGCAACCATGTACGACCCTAATTGATTAGAACTTAAGGCTCTATTTGGTTTGATTGCAGTTTTGGTAAGGTTTCTCCATGGCAATCTAGCACAACGGGTTCAAAACACAGATTTAACCTCTTAGCTAGCTGTGATAAGAAGCTAGCCTCCTCATTGGGCTGCCAATTTTTAGGTTATCCGCAATGATATTTACTTTCAGCGTAAACTTGAAAGACATTGTTGGATCCTCATCCACTTCCTAATAGTTTAAAATTTGTGATCTAACGTGCAATAGAGCTCTCATGCAAGAATCCTTGGTTCAAGGCCTGTCACTCCTTGTAAATTGTCATGACTCATTGTGCACTTTGTAGCTTTTTGTCTCTCCACATGCGAGATGGGGTCACTTACGTGGGGCAGTTACGTTCGCATATATAGTTGGTCACGTATCTTACTGATCATATCCTCCTCTAAACAACTTACCTTGCAGAAGATCCAATCATTGAAGTTAGTTCGAGCGAGTCCATCAAATGATAATCACCTTCATCGTTACAACTTAAACTGAATAGGTATGTATAAGAGGGCATACACTAATAGTTGTTACCAAAAGAGCTTGCTTTTAAATTTTTAAAGATTTACCCAATACTAAAGGCAAATGAAGTCCACAAATGGGATCATCTACCAAAGTTTTTTACCTTGCACACGAGAAGCTATGGCCATTGGGACATCAATTTCAAATTATTTATTTACGATACTCTAGAAGTAATGATTCTATTTCCATAAACAGTAGTATCTCTGAACAAGGTAATGCTATGGCGATCTTGGTCATGATAAACAACATTGATAATTAGATTTCCGCATAGATATAGGAGTATCGAAAATCAGAAGGAACAATAGGGATAGGGGAAAGGTTAGTGAGAGGGTTAAAATTGTGAAGCGAAGTCCCACATCGTCAGGGTACCAAAGTAATATGAATGAAGTATATAAGCGTGAGGGCACCCTCACTTCATAAGCTAGCTTTTGGGGTTGAGTTCTAGCCTAGACCGTGTAACAAAAATGAAAGGAGAAAACCCACATTAAGCCATTGTTTGCTATTGTAGAGCTAGAGACCACTGCCTCAATTAAGCACAGGGACCATACCCAAGCTTTAGATGCTTGTTATTGTAAATGAAGAAAAAGCACAAGTACCATACCCAAGCTTTAGATCAATATCACTTAAAGCAACGGCGCATTAAAGCATTAGTAAGCACTATTTTATTTAAGAGAGAATGAGCATAGGAAATCTGAAAATGTGTAACTCTCTTACTCTGCACCCTTTGGTACTTTATCAGGATTTTTATCCTTGAAATCAACAAGCTGGGCAAATAAGTAGGCTTCAGCCAAAGAAAAAAGGGTATCAATAAGTGCATAATCAGGTTCATCAAATGCATCCCTTATCAAAGTACTTCCATATGATGCAACTTTATCTTCTTTCAACAACTCCCTAAATCCATGGTATGCTACTTTCACATATTTGTGTCGATCCATCTGTATGTAAACAGGAAAACAATAAATAAACAGAAAAAAGAATAACAAATTTCAAAGTAAAACTTCGCGGGTGTGTACTGTGTGCGCTCCAGCCACAGAATAATTTTTGCATGAAAGAATGAGCAATGTGTACCTTCAGTATGTTGCCTCGCTTTTTATCAAGAACCAAACCTCTGACCATGTACTTCCAGTCAAAAGTCCACTCCAACAACTACACAAAACCCACATCTGTCAAATAACCTTCTGGTGCTCACTTCAAGTGCCAGCGCAACAGAATAAACCAATTCAAATGAAGGACAATACCTGCTATGGCATACAGTACAGATTTTTGGAAATGGAAAAAAAAGGCATTGTAGACAGCAAAATTATAGATATAAACAAACATAAGGTGTAGTTTATTTGAACAAATAAAAGAACAGGGCTATATTTAAATTTTCTCTGAAACTAGGAATTTAAACTGCATTTTTTAGATATAGATCAGGAGCTAGGAATTTCTTTTAAAATCAATAACAGATAGGAAGAAAATGAGGGCGTCATATGTAAACATTTTCAAACAGTGGACAATAGGAACTTTAAAAGTGCAGGTTGAGTGAAATGCAGACTAACCTCTGGAGGGTATCCCAAATCATACACCAGCTTTCTGATCGTTCCTCCATACGCAAGAGACTCAAAAGTTTCAGGCTTGTATTGCGCCAAGGTATAATCCATGTCAAAACCAACTGCGACAATGCTTTTCATATTTAAAGATCTATTGCAGAATATCTGCTTCCCTATGTTAATTTTATGATCTCCACCAGGAGATGACCAAATACATGGACCCTGACCACCGTCACTGGCGTTCAGACTCTGAAATTGTGAGGTTTTGTCATCCATACCAGTCTCACCCATTCTATAACTGGCATGCAACTGATTATCTCCTGAAAGCATTTAACAGACAGAATGGGAAATCAAATCGATCACTACCTGATATTCATTTAGAATGGTGTCTTATTCATGTTATGAATTTATAATGCATTAATAACATGGCGATCAAATGGCACCAATCTGAATTCACATCTAACAGCAAATAAGAATAATTAGTCTAACAGCAAATAAGAATAATTAGTCTATTGCGCCCGAGAAGTTGAAAATCACACGTGACCAGGTATTTGACCAATCTTCTAGTACTTATATGTTTTTTACTAGTTAATGAAATGGCTCTATTAATGTTTATGCTGGACTACGCTTTAATTTTTTTTTAGTATGAAGGTATCAAGCATCAATTTATTTCCACAATAAAGAGAATAATTTTTATAATCGCCAAACAGAAACATTAAGTGGCAGGAGAAATCCTCAGATAAAGTGAAATGCTAAAAATGTGTCATAATTATTGAAATGAAGTCATACTAACTCCAAAATACACCAAACAGTAAAATGCATAGAAGAGAGTTCAACAATCCAGAAGATAATTAATGGCAAATTGGCAATAGTGGTTATAGTAGTCTGTCTGAATTGACCTTGACATTTATCCAAATTCATGTAAATCAATAAATGCATAACCAGCGAATGAAATGAGCGAAACAACTATTATCTGAGAAGCCATGGTTGTTGTGGAAAGTAATTACAAGTGGTCCCTTGCACATTCGCGAAGAAGCAATTGTGAATATAAAAACATAATGTCCTTAGATGGTAGTATGCTATCTTTTCTGGTCACCAAACAGTGTCCAATTGCTTAAATTGATACTCTTGGTAAAGAAACACATCTTTACAGCTTCTCAAAATATTAAAATCTACTCGTAATAAATACGTCTACCAAAACTGAGCGACAGATATACAGGGGATTTTAACCAGTCAACAACTAATTCAGACACTACAAGGCTGAGCAAAACAAAACTAATCCAAACTATAACAGCTTTACCTTATTTATATGCAAGCCAGTCATGACATCAAGCAAGGGTATTAATCAGGGGATAACTTTGAGCTTAATTTTTGGTTAAATAGTGTTATGTCAATGAAATACTTTGGACACGCATATCTGGACATAGATGCCCGCAGCTGTCCAATGCATGTGTGACCCACTCGCATCATGTAGAGCTCACGTGCATCTCGAACGGCTCGAAACAGATCTGTGTTGTGTCCAGACCTCAGCATAGCTCTTATTTTATTCCAGTAACTTGTGGATGGTGATTATCTCCAACTCCTCCCATTCAACAAAATTCATACAAACAACATCAAAAGTCCTCTAACTCCTCCTCTCAACATTCATACCTCATATTTTGGACTAAAGAACTAAAAAGTTGAAGAATGATAGAAATGAAGAAGCATTAGACAAAACTCAAACAACAGGAAAGTCTTCTTCCCTCCAAACAAAGTCTCACCAACTATTTACCCAAAAAATAATAATAATAATCTCACCAACTTACCTTCGATGAGTGAATTTCCACAAAAAGAACAAAACTTCAAGTTTGGCTTCGAATTTCCAACTCTTTATATAGTCCAAGATTTGCTCCAAGTAAAACCTAAGAAATCGAATTCCCCACATAAAACAACAGTCTTTTGCTTCCAAACAGCCTATAAACTAATCATCTATCCCTATCAACAATTTACCCAACAATTCACGAAATTCCAAGCAACTAACAGGCAGGGGAGGATTGAGAGCGCGAGCAAGAAACCCTACAATTGATTGAAACAACAGAGGAAAAAAAAAAAGCGCAAATGTTATACAATCTTCGAGCAAGAACACGAACCTATGAAATGACCCGCTTGCCTTCTGCGATCAGAAGAACTTCTCGAAGGGAGAAATGAGGAGTGAAAACGAGTGAGTACAAAATGAGGCGAAGAAGAGCGTAACTGAAATTGGGGTAGAGAGAGGACAGAGAGGCAAATCGACACGTTGGGTCTCTTCGGAATTCGCATCTTGGATTTATATAGGCATCTTCTCTCGATGTGGAGGGAAGGCGGATAAGCGGAATCCGATTCGGGGATAAGGGTGGAGCTACTGCGATTATTACATGTAGTTTGTATAGTTGAATGACGCATTTAAAGAGGGGGTAAAATTAATTGTTGGGATTGGGGTAGGATTCGATTATTCGGAGTGGGGATTGGGTAATCCAATGGGGAACGGAATCGGATTCCGGGAATGTGCTTCGGTTGCATCGAAGATTGTTTGTTGAGGGATTTGAATGGAGTGGTGTGATGAGGTTAAAGATGCGTGGCGCCACGTGGGTTGGGAGTGGCGTTTTGCGAGGGGTGGCGATACGTTTAGTGATGGCGACGGCGGTCGGAGGGTGGTTGTCGGCGGTGAACGGCGGAGGAGAGGGTAATGGCTTTCGATTTTCTTCTTCTTTTTTTTCCTTTTTTTTTTGCGGGTTTTGTAACTGAAAAACGACTCACGCAGTTGGGTAGGGGAGAGGATGAAGGAGGAGGTGATTTAAATATCTGTATTTTGGCATAAAAAATTAGCTGGCTTATTTTTTCATTTTTATTTAATTTTTTTTTGTGTTTTTTAGTTTTGCATCAACTTTTTGTGTATTATTAGTTCGTCTCGGCGAGAAGAATCAAAAAAGTAAAAAAATTATAATCTAATCATAAATTTTTTTGAATAAAGACAAAAATAAGCCAAAAAGTCAACTTTTTACACTTTTTTCGAACTTATTCAAAAAATTGAGAGTTTTAGTCATAATCTTTTACCTTTTTGGATTCCTATCGCCGAGACGAACTAATAATACTCAAAAAATCGATGCAAAACTAACAAACGCAAAAAAAAATCAAATAAAGACAAAAAAATAAGTTAAGTTGGCTTTTTAGGCCAAAACTTAACAAGCATGAGTTTAGATAAAAATGCGCCGCTATTTGAGCGTACATTTTTAGGATCAATCATGTTCGTCCTTGTTCGGGCTCATACGAGCCTCATATTGATGATTAGAATTGTAGATTATGTAATTATCATCGGATAGATTAATATGGTGAAAATTCGTGTTGATTGAATGACTTGCGATACCTTATCGGAAAGCATTTATTTAAAAAATTGGGAAAAAGTGGTTTCGATCTAGTGTATTGTGTACATGTTTTTCAAGATTAATGTGATCCGATCAGGTATTGGAAAGAATTCAACCGATACGTGTTTTTGTAGGGTTGAAGTGCTCGATGAGAACTACATAATTTACGATTTCGATCATCAATGTGGACTCGGTATGAATCTAAAAAGGCTGAATTGGATGGGAAGCTCCTCTCCTATTACTAGAGAGAGGAGCCATATCCATTTATTTAGTTGAAAAGGTTCACATTTTCCTGTGTTTTATGAAACTTTTTTTCTTATTGTAGTACTCCCTCCGTCTCCAAATTTTGGTTCATTGCTCTATTCTAACCGGATAAAAAATGAGTTATAACTTTAAATTGGTAATGAATTTTATATTTAATATAGATCTTTTTTTTATAGATCTCAATTAAATCTATAAGACAATGTTTTTAAAATCACGTAAAACAATATAAATTATGAGATATAATCAATTGAAAAATGGCACGAACTTCCAAAATGGACAAATAAATGGGGACTGAGGGAGTAATTACTAAACACGCTTGTCCTTTTCAAGTAAGGTAATACGTAGGTGAGTACGAGAGCGAAAGCGAAATGCCTGAGGGTAAAATAAAAATATAATCAAATTTCTAAAATTCATGCATGCGATGCGAGGATTGAAGGAATGTTTCACTAACAAAAAATAGTTTTTTCCAAAAACCAAAACAGTTCATTCCTCATAATCCATCATATAAAAACCGTGAAAAAACAGTTTATTCTAAAAACACCCTTAGCGGAACACCCCCTGAGAGCAAATAATACCGTAAAAAAATATGTGATTTAAGTCCTACATTGGAAGCTATTAGAATTTGAGAGGGCGGAATAAAAATGGAATTAAGGAGCGAGAACTGCGCTCAAGTATGGGATAAAAAAGGACAGATTGAAAGAAGGATGAACCCGGATGACCGTCTTACTCCTTTCCACGTTATATTTTTATTATTATCAAAACAATTAAAATTCGTGCTCGCTCGGCATGGTTTCGAATAATCTAACACCTGCCCAACTATGAGTTTTTGAAAACATATTAATGTTTTGCTACCAACACTTTAATTGTTTGTAATATTATTTTACTTTTTTTTTTTTTGGTGAAGAGATAGAAAATAATATTAAAACCCAAAACCACCTGTCAAAACCGGGTACAACAAAATCACCGGCCTAAAACAGCCGGCCACAAAAACAACCCAAAAAAACAAAAAAATACAAAAAAAGCAGGAAAAAAGAAACGCTGGTGCATGCGCCGGAGCTGTCACCCATCCGTTGCCGCCGCCGTCGTCTACAGAAGCCCATGATTGTATGTATTTAATATTTATAGTTAACTAGTTATAGTTAAGTGGGATCATCATCATATCTTAATATTTGAATAAGTTGATCAAGCATGTGAGTGGTAGCTAAGTTGGTAGGTATAGATTTATGTAATGTGATTTTTACGTTGATCTTGTGATTTTTAATTGGTAGGCACGAGACATCATATTTCTATGCACAAGATCAACGTAAAAATCACATTACATAAATCTTGCGTCCTAGCGATAACCAACGAAAGGATTACGTGAGTTAAGAGAGGAATCGGGTAACCGGTGGGCCCACTTGGGATAGGGATATTCGGAATCTGGGAATGCGGTTCGGTTTCATCGAAGTTTGTTGTGGTGGTGAGTTATGGTGGTGGTTGGCGGTAAATGGCGGAGGAGCTAGCTAGCTAGAGTTTTTTCTTTTCTTGTCTGGTTTCGTAACCGAAAACCTACTACCTTGTTGTGTTGTGGAAACTTTGATATTATTATCAAAACAAAAAGAGTTTTCGTCTGTTTCGAATAATCTAAGTTTGGCCCACACACACTTCACACTCAAATGTGTAAATGTTTCACATTTATGTGAGTGAAAACATACTACCAGGGAATTCTCGTGAGGTTGTTCAAAAATTCAAATTTTTTAGGTTAGGGTGTTCAAAATGATAAAAAATTTAAATTTTTTTTTTTTTACATGTATGTCTAATTTTTTTTTTTTCATGGTGTTCGGGTGACCACCCTGCCCCCTTCTTGGAGCCGCCTCTAGTTAGAGGTAAGTTGTTGTACACTTATCATTTTTGTTGTGGAAAGCATGAAGACGAGTGGGAGGAAGAAGACAAGGCTTATTTTACGGGGGAATTGGCATTATCTATCGCTGTCTTTTTCCATATCACATTTTGCATGTTTTCTAGTAGGCTCTTTTTTTATTAGTAGTAGTAGTAGTGAGTAAACGAGTAGCTCCACTACCAACAATTGTCACCAAGTAAAGTTATTTAATTTGGATTTGGGCACTCCCAAACTTGAGGTCTAGAAAAAAACCCAGGCCGCTCTTCTATCTCAACTCTTGTAGTAAGCCCCACCATCAGGCCTCTCCTTCCCCTTCCTCCATGGGTTGCACACCCTTTGGGTGGCGGGAGGAGGACTAATCCCTTTCTAGATCTGGTTTCCCCTTGGGCACTGCATCCGCCTTCCATCGCCAATCGTTGGAACTTGGCGTGGTAGCACTGTTAGGCGTTACGGTCGTCTACTCCTCCTTTGTAACCTTACGGGGTTGGCGGCTTCTTAGTCCTCGGAGAGGCGCGTGACCGGTTGGAGGTTTGGTTAGTGTCTGGCCTTTCGACGAAGGGGAGTGTATCTTTTCTCGTTTCTTGTGTGTTTTGTCCGGCTTTAGGCATGTTATGTCCCGGTTTTAGGCCGGGTTTTGTCTGGATTTTGTCAGGTGAATTGGTTTGGTCCACGCTTTTCGTTGTATTTCGTGCGCATTTCGTTGGAGTGTCCGACATTTCCCAATCTTTCCTAGGGAATCTTTGATGAATACTATCTCTCAACTTTTGACAAAAAAAAAACGAGTAGCTCAATTCGTTTATAGCTCTATATGCATTATGTAAATAAAATGTGGGACATCGTGTTACAAGGACAAAGGTGTTATTAATTACTAGTAGCAGCTCGAGGCTCGGCTTGGATCGGATCGGATCGGGTCGACTCGTTTAATAATCAAATCAAGCTTCAAACTCAATTTTAGACTCATGTAGTATACTACTATTTAACATTGTAAAGCTCTGTCCATTTGTATAAGCTTGACTCGTTTACTAAATTAACTAAGCTCGAGTTTAAATTTTGGCTCGTTAATTTAGTAAGCAAGCTGCTCTCGAGCAATACAAAACTCGGGTCGGCTTGTTTACAACTCTAAATCTGAGTGAGAAAGCATAAACGTGAGTACAAAATCATCTTTTTAAAACAATTTAAATTAATAAATCCATGCTAGCAAGGACTAAAAACAGTGACGTAGGGTGAGATTAAAAGTGTGAGCGAAGATTACAGCCGAAAAAATAATGTGACTAAGATATCTTACATTGGACACAAGCACACGTGACGCTTGAAAGCAACACGAACTTGAAGTGTCTAATTATGTCTTCAGATAACAATAATAACATGAAACTATTGAAATTTGTGATACCAATGATTGAATAGGAAAACATAAAGTGGTTATTAAGATTATGAGCGAAAGATATCCTAAGGTAGAATTATACTTGTCACTCAATATTCTAGCGGGTCCATTTCTTTTGAAAACGAAAATTATAGTGACCCGGCATCTGATGCCCCACACGAGAACAAGAACCAGAAAAAGGTGATAAGAACAAAGAACAACAACAAATCAAAGTGTCCCAAAAAAATAAACCAACCGAGAGTTTGGCAGGAATGTTTATAGCATCCTTTGAAAAATCGGAATGGATGGGATTCATTTGAATATAATCTTTTAACTTCCCTTGGGCGTGACTATAAGGGCTCCCGATCCGCTGTGGAATGTTTTGGTAGAGCCATAGTAACTGTTTGTGAGAACAGGCGGTCACCACAACACCACATCGATGCAAGCTGATGAAGCGTTTAACGTTTCTTTCCAACTTATTAGTTTTCAATTAGTTAATATAGATATAGATATTTGTCACGTGTATGTGGATAGTTATTGAATTTAAGCTATAAAAATTGCGTAATTCTATGGAAACCGACGAAATCAGCTTGTGTGGCCTACTCTGGAGACCCGTAGGAATAATTTGAGCCGTTCATTAATTTTATGATAATTTTTCTAGTGGTTGCTAAAGAAATACAGCTTAATTGGATAACCATAAGTGTTTCATCTAATGCTCAAGTTTTTGATTCAAAATATAGGATCCTAAATTCTAAATAAAATTTTGGAACATTGGATGAAGCATTTATGGTTTATAATTGAGCTAAATTGTTAGGGGCCAGTTAAAACATTATTTTAAAATCAAACGGCTTAGGTTATTTTGTGTGAGATTCAAAAAACGGGTCTTACAAGCCAATCTGTACACTATCGGTGCAGTCATAGCGAGCCATAATTAGTCTGGTCAAAACTAATATCAAGGGGAATGATGATGTATATCCGCTTTGTTTTATTATCAGATATACACAAAAAAAATGAAGGATAGGTGTTTATAATTTTTTAAGTTATTTGTCAAAATATCTTTTTTCTTTTTTGTGTGTGCGCTTTAAGTCAAAATCTAGTTATTAAAAATACACTCCTCAAGACGAATGTTAATATAAAAAATTAACACAGACTGATAAAAATTCAAAACAATATAACAACAAGACAATGGACGGGTTTTGTCCAATATAGCGATCCTTCTCAACCACCTTTTCACCATTTTCGCGCCTATCTTTCTCCCACTATAATCCAAAGAAGAAAAAGTTAAATTTACATTCCATTTATTTTCTCACTCTCTCAATATAATGGAAAGGAGAAACTTACAAATTAAAAAACGGAGTATCAAAATTCAACGCCGTTCAAAAAGTTATTTCTTTGTTCGTTTATCTCGTCGTAAAACCTTTTCCAACATTTCTAGCTCCACTTTGACCGCCAAATTTAAAAATTTGAGTTCACAACTGCATAGATTGACAAATACTTAAATTGCAGTATAAGCTCAGTTTTTTGACTTGACAATTACTTTATGGGAATATGATTGATGGTAATAGACGAGTGCAATTTTGTTCACCCTCCTTAAAAGATGTTGCTCCATCTTAAAAGTGGGCCCCACCACAAAATGATGGGTCAAGGATCACTAAAACATGTTTCAACTTTAGATTTCTCTTTTAAGGAGGTGAACAAAATCTTAATCATAGATGTTTCCATCTTAAAAGTATGGGTCAAGGATCCTAAAACAGGATTTAGATTTCTAAATCTTAATCATAATTTTATCAACAATATTTGACTGTAATAAAAATGTTACAAGACAGTGTTCTTCTATACTATACGAGTTCTACCACCAAGATGGGACTCATGGTTCCATTCCTGAATTACTTCAGATCACTCGCTACTTCTTTTCTCGATTGTGCAACATTCAAGCAATTATTCACGGAGTCTAGACTAGATTATGTATATATTGTATAAATTTAAAATTAAAAAAAAAAAAAAGAGAGAGGATAAAACTACATACTCTCACTCTTGATGCTATGGAAGAGTTTTTACTCCAAAGATAAGTTTCTTAAAGTAAATATCACAACAACGGTATCACATGGGGATGTAGCTCAAATGGTAGAGCGCTCGCTTTGCATGCGAGAGGCACGGGGTTCGATCCCCCGCATCTCCAACCATATTTCATCGTCTTTTTCTCGATTTTCCAACGCGTATTATGAACCCCGCGCTCAAATCGTGACCAATTAGAACGCTACCCGCCATGTCACCGCCACGATCCCGCCTTATCCCCTCTCCTCCCCCCATCGCCGCCCCATTCCCGCCAAAATCCATCATTCCACCTCCGCCGACGTCACCACTCCCACCGTCCAGCAACCACGTCCACCGCCTGAAAATCAAAATCTCACGCAGAGACGCTTTTTTTGCACTCTCACCACCGTTTCTCCTCCCTTCCCTCCTCCAACCTCCCACCGCATCTGCCTTCTCCTTCGGCATCTGTACTCTCTTCTACCCCAACAGTATTTCCGGTAATTGTTTATTTGCAAACTCTAATTTATTGATTTCCTTGTATGTGTTTGTTTTTTCAGCAGGACCGAAAGATTGGTTGAGAGAGCAGAAGAAGAAGTCTTCTAATTTCCTCTTGGCTCCCATTGACGGCTCCCGCAACATTCTTCGCGCTGCTTATCTCTTACTAAGTATTTCTCCCTCTCTATATATGTATGTATCTATGTACGCACACCGAGCGGCTGTCAAAGGAGCGCCGAGGCATCCGGCCGCGCATAACTCCAGATATTCTTACATATCATACTAATTTTCTATATTAATCGTAAAAAATTCTGTAGGGGCTAGGTTATTGAGAAAAATTCTTAAAATCCTACCGAAAAAAATCTCAAGTTATCTATCATTTTTACGATGTGTATACAAAATTAAATGACAACTACACACATTGTCCTCCCTTCCTTGGACCCTGCTATTAGCAATACATAATTGTGAAATATATTTCTTTGTTATCATTAAGAAAATACATGTGTTCAGGCGCTGCTACGCTCAAATCATGTGTCCACCACTGAGTCACGCACGTATATGTATGGTTTTGAATGCGCGAGTTGATTGATTTTGCATGGGAATTGACAGTGAAAGGCGATTCTGAATATGTGGAGAAGGACATGGAAGAAGTTCAGGGAATGTTGAGGTCTGCTTCTAGGGATTGTGTTCCAAAAGAGAGGAATTATTTTGTTACATTTCAAGCTAAAACGGGAGTCGAGGTTTCGTATTTTCAATTTTTTTTTTTTTTTGTGGTTGAACAAAGTAATATTTGATGCATATGCTATTGATTGTGGGAGGAATTATGGAAGGAAAGGAAGAGGTTAAGTTTCCCTGTAATTTTCCTTTCCCTTGGTAAATCCCTTTGCAAAACTGATGTTTCAATCATGGTGTTAAGCATGGCATGTAAGTGGGAGGAATTTATGGTTTCCTGAGTCTAGATTATTCATGAATGAACTTTTGGTGATAATTTATTGAGAATTTCTAGAAAGAATTATTGTTTTTTGTTAGGAATGCTTCAAGTAGGTCATGGAGGATTACCAGACTAGAAGGGGAGGTTTTAGGGAAATCCGATCATACATGCTTGTAATCGCAACTTTAGTTTAGTGGAGCCTATTCAGATAGGTGGGAAATGGGAAGGGGAGCAAATGCAAATTTGTAGTCTTAAACTTAATTACTGGTTTCATTTGCTGAATAACAGGTTTGCACATTCCAGTTGGTTCTGAAGAATGCCGCTTCATTGCTTGATGATAATGATCCTACAAAGTTGGAAGCTGAAGCTAGTCTTAGGGATCTCGTAAGGTACTTTACTAATCTCCATTATTTTCCTTGTCCTTTTGATGATTGGATCGTTAGGCATGCCAAAATGCACGGGTCATCATAGAGTGCTTTTAACTTTCTTCCGGCGCATTTGAATATTTGAATGTTGTTTGGATATCCCAGTAAATGGCAGTTATTAAATGTAATTCTATAGCATATCACCTACTCCTTTGTTAACAGGACTAAGGCTTTGTTCAGTTTTGACTGAGTTGCATACTACTTGTGCTATATATTAAGTCCCAAAATTGCACCATATGGCATGGTTTGAGGAAGGCAAACCAGGTGGCATAACCAATATGTAAAGATGGGTGTGGCTCAAGATTTGCGAATGGTTTCAATGTTAGATCCCCTGATGATATCATGGAACTTCTGTTGGCAGGTTAAGCTGCAATTGAATTTGAAAGGCACTAGGCGTTTCTTCATTTTGGTTGTTTGTTTCATTTCCCTTGCAGCAAAAAAATATATGTTTGAATTCAGCTTTTGTATGGGTTCTCCTGGATCTTCTACAGGCATTAATCAGCATGTAATAATTCATAATTTCATGGTCAATTTGGTTGGAGAAACTTGTATGATTTTCATGAGTTGTTTAATTTAGTCCCTGTTGGATACAGAGGTCTTTTGTGGCATGAACCATCGATACGAGTTTCATGGAAGAACCATTCTCTTTTCATATTCGTCAATTTGCATCACAATAATCCAAGTATTCCTAAGTTTCACTTTGTGTATTTTGTTACTAACAATAGTTTTTGAGTTGTTTTCATTATTTATTATGATTTGTTGTTTTTCTAAAAATGATTGCAGGTCCTTTACTTCTCTCAACGTTGAGGCAAATGAAACTGATATTCAAATTCCTTCTAGCAGGTATGGATTTTGCAAAAATCAAGAAACAGTTGCTGTAGTTTCCCACATGTTATCGTTCTAGCTGATACACTTAATGCAATGAAGAAATGCTTGAAATAGTGGATGGAACCCCAATTTCCTTACTAGCTGATGTAAAATTAATAAAAGAGCATGGGGCTTAGTCAGAATCAAGATGGATTGTGGTGTTCCACATGAGCTGGTGTATGATTCTGGTCATTTTATATGGCATATACAGCAATTATCAGCTAATATTTGGTTTCCTTCATTAAAAAAAAAATAAAAAAGAACCTTCTAAGATGCGCAAATATAGGTTTGGTACCTTTGTCTAGTAGCATATGTTGGCAACATTTGGCTGGCTTTCAAAACGGGGTTCCTGGCCCCAGCTTCTGTTGTTTTCCAGCATTTTGGTGGACTCGTGAAATGGGCTTTCTAAACAATGTTCGACCCGTGGAAGTCCATTTTCTGGAATGAGCTGGAGTGTATTCCTCAATCAACTTCTTACAAAATTTAGACTTCCAGTCCTATCCCTGAATGGGTTGTTTTATGCCTACCTTGTCCTCATTTGTTGCTGCGTTCACAAACTGAAGACGAGATTTCACTCGTTCATTCCTAGAAACCATAGCAGTTGTCAAGTTTGGGTTCCAGTTCATAATCTGCGATAGGAGATTTTTGGAATTTTTTTTTTTAGATGAAGTCTCCATGGATGGTTTTGGAAGAATTTTCCTTCAATTGAGACTTGAGACCTGTGGCAGAGTATATAACAGAGATAACACCAAGGTGAAGCTCTGATAAGTGATAAAAGTTGCTGCGGCGCCCTCTCTAATAGAGTCTCTGGGCTGGCCATAATGCAGAGCCTTCAAAGAAACCATATTCCATGACCTTTCGTGATTATCTGTATGCTTGCAGTTAGACCTTTCATGTTCAAAGTTCCTACATTTTTCTTCTCGCATTCCCAGATAACACGGACAAAAGGAGTAAGAATATGAACATTACCAGCCAAAGGATGGTCCACGGGGCTCTGCTGTCTGTCCTCTTTCTTCTGTTGAATGACTTATTAGAAAGTCCATCTAAAAGAAGTCCTTGCTTTCTGGGAAAGTTACGGCAGAGGCTAGTTGTTTAGAGTGGAGAGTGGAGACTGCAGGTGCCATCGACTCAACATGCATACCAATGCCATTTTTATATTTTTCAGTGGACGTACTGCCGGAGTGGTCGAGTAAGGCGGTGTTCTTGGACATGCTATGACTTGATTCTTCCCAGTCTAAAGACTCATGCTGAGAAGCCATGAACACGCTAGGGGAACTATAGTGGACAATATTGATGGTCTCCAGTTAAACTATGTCAAGTTGCGTCTATTGTTGACAACCAATGATAAGCAACTTTGTTAACCATATTGTTGCGGATAGTGGACAATATGGTCAAATTGGTTGATCTTCTTTGTGAAGTCAAATTAAGCTATGGTTAAATTTCCAATCTAAAGGAATCAAACCCATGAGCATTTGAAGTATCCCGATTCCCGCGCAGCACTCTTTGCTAATACCAGGCCTGTTAATCTCCTTTGATGCAGGCAGAAGGTGGCAGATGCACTCATGGACACAATATCTTCCCTAAACAAATTCGAACAGGGTATCAAGGATTGCCTTGAAATTTAACTGTTTTGATTTCCTTCGGAGTTGAGAGATTCTGGTTCATATAGCGCTGAGTTGAAGACAGAAATTGTTCAAGTACGCCCCTTTCTGACCTTTTCAATTTGTCTATGCATTCATTTTGTAAAACATACTCTTTCTTAGCTAGTTTTGGTATCCTTGGTAGATAATCCATTATTTCTACATGCATGCTGTCTATAGATTATTTACGCCACAATACTGGGCAACTGCCTTTGGTCTCCACTTGCTTTCTCTCATCCTGAGTTGCTATAAAGAATTGACTATATCAATTCTTTGAAGTCTTTGCTGTTGTGTGCTAAATTTTGCTGGTTGTGTGCTAAATATGACTCTCTCTCTCTCTCTCTCTCTCTCTCTCTCTCTCTCTCTCTCTCTCTCTCTCTCTCTCTCTCTCTCTCTCTATTTTGCTGGTTGTGTGCTAAATATGACTCTCTCTCTCTCTCTCTCTCTCTCTCTCTCTCTCTCTCTCTCTCTCTCTCTCTCTCTCTCTCTCTCTCTCTCTCTCTCTCTCTGTGTTTTACTATGCCCTTTTAGGAAATGTGGCATCAACGAATTTGGTTAGGTTGACTATTGATGAATCTTGCATGCCATTTGATAGGATGCAGTGGATGAGTACTTCCGTATTGATGAGTTTTATGACTGCTGTAGCTTTTTTAATCCATTTATTTGATTCATTAATATGCTGAAAATGCTATCCAGTTATGTGTTGGATACTTGGCAAATCCACTATAATTCCAGTTACCCATTATCAACTCCATAAAAATGACCACTTGACTTGAAATCGGTTGTTGTCTGGCCTAATATTTTTTCAAGGTATGATGAGTTTACAAAGTTAAATGCTGTTTTGCTTACTGTCTATGCTCTCTCCGCAGGATAATTAGAAGTATATCCAACCGCTAACACAAGGAGTCTAAGCCGCTTGAACTGTCACTCGATACTGTCAAATGATGTACGCATGCTACATTTTGGTGACCTTTAAGATTGTTGTATGTTCTTTTGTATGAACTCTGATAGCATTGTGTGCACAAGGTAAAGCTTTCACTCCTTGATGTCTTGCTTGTATATCTGAAATGGATCTTAACTTCCTTTGTGGAATCACATATTTTGCATATGGTGAATGATGATATCGGATGAAAAACGGTTGTAGCAATCATAAGATGTATTTACTACAAGGAATGGCTCAACGCATATTCAACTTCTTGCAAGCTAGAATATGTTGGCAATCTGCGTGGAGGACGTGTTAACCTTGTTGTGTCCAAGATTGATCAGTTCGTATTTTAATTTTTACTGGTTAAGATTTTCTGTTATGGTTCTTTTAGCCTTGGTTTGTAGGTTTAGGCAGGGTTTCCCACTTATCTGATCTGGATTGGTGCGGTGGTCAACTCATAATTACCCACTCCTTTTTGGTTTCCTTGTCAAACTTTGCATTAGTCGGAGAGTGACGGAAAGCATTTATTCTGAGTTTGTTCCAGGAGCTCTTATTCAAGACATAAGCTGTAGCTAGCCTCTAGACGTGTAATGGAATATAGTAGAAATTTTTCTACTATAAACGTGGAATGCCACTTTTACTCCTGAAACAAACATTATATGCACTAAGTTGTTTATTTTAGTGGAGGGTTTCTTTCCATTACACGTCTAGAGGCCAAATGAAACAGAGAGTCATTGACGATTTCGTGTACTGGGCAGATTTTTCTTCCTAAAATTATTCAAAAGGATGGAAGTTGCATTTGGACAAATACCATGAGAAATGTTTGTCCACAAGTTAAAAAAATGTCACTGTATTACTTGCTTTGAAAATCACCCATCGACATATTGTGGTTTTGTTGCGGATGCAATTTTGTATTTATTGTGGCAGCACTAACAAAGAATGATGCCTAAAAACTATGATCCGGAGTTAGACATGTATAATATCTAAAAACATGTACGGAATTGACTCTTTTATTTATTGGTTCGTTTGGGTGAACCAGAAGCATTCACCAAGTACAATCGACAACATGGCGTTCCATCATCCGGGTGGGTTTGGAGTGATCTGGGCAACCCGCGAAGCTTGTTGAAGAGATTAAGCGGATCATTCAAGAGCCCAAAATGAGCATCCGGATCACCAATTTGTGAAAGCTTAACATCAGAAAACCCTAGGGTGGGAAGCAAATGGTCTGGCCAATCACTATAGAAATGGAACATGGAGCTGGAGAGAGTGGTTGATGGCTTGTTCATGAAATCTGCTAAGAGGACTGTATGGGCAATAGTGCAATTTTCAGCTATGGTCTTCAGTACTTCCATGGCATGTGAGTGGGAGAGGTAGTAAAGGATGCCTTCCAAAACCCACACCGTATTCTTCTCAGGGTCAAATCCTGATTTCTGAAGCTTTTGGACCCAGTTATTATCTGTGATATCAGCTGCCACTCTACTTAGAGATTTTGCTGTCATTGTTGCGTGTTGGCGATAATTTGTTGATTCAGCTGCTGCTTGTAGAATGGTGGCTTTCATTTGCAAGACTTCTTGAAAGTCTACCTCAAAAACGTCGCTTTCTTTCAAGCAGCTTAATCGGTACGCCCTTGCATCCATTCCTGTAATGTAAACAATTTCATTTTGCTGAAATTTTGGTTTGCACTTGTAATTTAACTCGAGATTTATCTGCATTATAAACATGCTGAGTGCCGGTTTGAGTAGAAAATATGACTTCCTAAAATTGGGGAGGGTAGGGCCCTTCTTGGAAGAAAAGACCTTTATTTTATACTCAACCCCTTGGAAAGGCCACCTGGCTAAAATTGTATTGAAATAACTACCCCCAGTTTTGGTTTTGCACATGCTTGAAGACATTTCTCTCAATGAGTAGTGGTGCACACTTTTCGCTCCATATAAACGTCCAAGTTTTGGTGACAACCACCTTTGTGAGGCAATATGATCATGTTGCCAAAAAATCAGGGATTCCATTTTTTTGGGTGGTAATTGAGAAGAAAAAGCAACACAACTATCTAGTAGGACGGCATGCCCTTCCAAACCGACAAAACTCAAACACGAATTAATCTAGGTGGCCAATTTAGAGCTAAAACTGAACTGGAGATTGACCGATTGAAGGGAAAGACTCAGAGGGTTGAATTTAACAGTGTGAAGCTCAGAAGTCTTGACTCTGATATCATTCTTTAATTTTTCTGATCAGATAAATGCAGTCTCTATAAATGCCTAGAAAATTTCTGAATTTCCTTTCCTTCCATTTGTTTGTTAATATACATGATCTGTTCGTTTGGAGGGTTGAAGTAACAATGCAATTTTTACCAGGTAATGATTTCTGTATGCTTTGTTAAATTAAACTAGATGAACTAAAAAAATTGTGCTGTGGAAATGGTATGTGACTCTGTGTATTGTGAAATGGCACATGTGCTTAGTCTGCTTTTGTGCCCTTTTGCTATAGTTGTATTAAGCCGGTGACCTGCCTCACATTTTTCGGCACGATTTACTTTGGCTGCATTTATACGAACTATTTCAGCTTAAAACATGCTAGTTACAGAAATGCAAGAAGTATTACAAAAGCTTTTAGTTGTCACCAACCTGCACCAAGAAGAACAACCTGCGCTCCACTGGTCCCATAGAACGAATCGATCGCTGCTTCAATCTTCGCATCAAACCACATGGTCCTTACAGCAAGAATCACCCCAGACACTTCCCTAGCATTGCTGAGCCTATCCTTCTTCACCTTCTCATAAAACCCCCTCAGGTAAACTTCTCCCGCAAGTAACTCCGCAAGCTGATCATTCACCGCGTGCTTCCACAAAGCCCTTCCGGCGGCCGTCTGACACGCCGACCGCCGGAGTGGGTCCCATTCAGTCTCGACATCGCGTGGAATTTTTCGGACCGGGTCGGTAAATAGTAAGTCTGGTAGCTCTAGTTCTGGCCATGTTTGGTGTTCTGACATTGTTTTGATTTTTCACCACAGGTTATTGAAAGGCTGATAAGGTAGAGAAGAAAGTGCAGATATGGTGGTTGCATTATATAGAGAAGAAAGAGTGTTTTGGGGGATAAGGAAAGAGAGCCACACACACAACCAACGTTTGTGAGAGAAGCTCAAACCGTATCCAAGCTTCTGTTTTGCCTTAAGGTAATGAGGAGTCCACGACAACTATCAAAATTCATGTGTTTATTATTTCCTTCTGTCCTGTCTCTATAGGTGGAAAAAGTAACTAGTGGTGGATCCCACTTGATTTGGCCTATTATGATGTGGTTCCCATCTAACACGAAAAATTGGTAGGTGCTCCGGGGGATAGGCCACGTGACGGCTTATAGGCGTCCACCCGCCTCGCAATTATGTGGGGTTATGTAGACATCACCCGCCTTGCAATTATGGGTTTGAGGCGTCACGTGGTACAGTGTTGGAATTGGAAGTGTTATTATCAGTGTACTTGGTCCATGAGGATCATGACTGTTGTGTTATTTTGTGGCCGCAGCTCTAGCTTTGTCTGCGCGTTCCTGGATTTGTGGCCTGTGATTTCCGGAGGCAAGAGAGATGGGTGGTTCATTCAGTGGGAACGATGTTCTTCTCTAGCTTTGTTTGCTAGTAACATTTTTAGTTTTTGTTCTCTCATATTTGTTGGTAAATGTTAGTACAATTTTGCGACACAAATTAAGCTTTGCGATTTTGAAAATTTAAGGAAACAAATAAAAAGTGCCTTTAGCGAAAAATTTTTCCACATACCCCATTGCAGACGACCCTCTCGTGCTCCTACCCAGAGTTGGCCCCGACTTTTCGAGTGCCTTTAGCGAAAATTAAAGATGAGACCCTTTTGTTTGATTATTATAAGTTAAAGTAGAAGGGCCCCTTAATTTTTTTAAGCGGCCGCGACTCAAGCTTTTTCAGGACATTCTTTGCTACAACCTTTATGCGTTCGACCACTTCCTCTTCCTGTAGGAGCCCCGTCGGCTATCAACACTACTGGCAACGAAATATTATATCGACTGGACATGACAGTTATACAAATTATTAGCATATTAATCTTAGAATTTTTTCTCAAAATTCTATTAGTTGTCAATTATATTTCAAAACAAATGTGGCCTGATCATGTTATAAATCTCAGTTTTTTGCATTGACGATCGAGTCGAAGAGACCAAGATCCATTGGGCCCCGATTTGCTGCACAATGTTCAGCAGCCCCAAGTCCTTAACTGTATCCCAACGTGGTGAAACACTGAAAATCCAGAGGTAGGCCAAAGCCTGGCTTGAACATGGACGAAACCCGAGGGCCTAGGCCTTATGGCTATGGACCGGGCTTGTGTCGTTACAAATTCCTAAGGCTTTGGTTCGTGGGCTCACATCATTTTTTTCTAATGGTTCAGATTCATCTATTTTTTTCATCTAATGACTTAGATTTAGTGGGGCACCGGTGCCCCAATACCACATTGGAGCACCATAGAAATATTCCACATCAATACTCAGACGGGACGGGGCTTGCTGGTTTCACTATTCTTCTTTCCAGTCCGGTCAAAAGCAGACCACCTATGCCACGACTAGGGGATTTACAAGGATTTTCTCTCTTACGGCCTAATCACAAGATGTTGCCAAATGTTGAACACGGGATAGGATGTCTGGACTTATAACTCATCCTATTTGACATTTGAGCTACCTCGGGATTCACGTTTCTCCTCCTACTCTTCATTGTCAACTTGGTATGGGAATGAAAACTGGGGGCAAAAGCCAGACCTTATCCGAACCATTTCTGCCACTGGTGTCTGGTGGTTGCGTTTCAATTCTCTCTTCAATACATGGTCCCATAATAAGCCACCAAACCTAGTTAGGGTGGCCCACCCTAGCATATGCTAAGCACAAATATGGCCTCTGGAGGAAATGTTTATGATACTTTTCGATAATAGTAGTATTTTTTTTTGGGAAATTCCAAGCCAGTCCCATTTTTTTTTTTTTTTCATCCAAGCACTTTAATGTATTTTAATTCCATAAAAACCCACACGCTGACACGCGGGTCAGCAGCCAACTACCCACTCTCTCTCTCTCTCTCTCTCTCTCTCTCTCTCCCTCCCTCTTTTATCTTTTAAAACTAAAATACTTTATAAAATTTTATATATCCGATTTTAATGAACTTTTTTCAAAAATTATATCTATCTTCGATCGTCTTCCAATATCTTGGGAATCATAATCAATTCCTTCATCATCATCTCTCATCCGAGACTCGAATTTATTTTTGTCACCATTATTATTTTATTTTACTCTTTTTAGAGGATGTGAATTCTACATTTGAGGGAAAATCTTGTTAATATGGAAAAGTATTTTTGTAGAAATTTGAAATTTGGCCGATAAAAAGTCCTTTTGGTATTTGTTCCTTGGACTTTTCTAAGCATAATGGTATAATCGGATTATCTTTTGAGGGAAGGTTGTTTTTTCATTTGGAGAAAAATGTGAATTGTGTTTTTTAGGGTTTATACTAATGTGTAGGATTGATAAGATTGGAATTCAAAATTGTGAAATGCCATTGGAGGGTGTGAGTCTTCTTATTTTCATAAATAAATTAAAGTAAAGAAAACTTAACTTTGGTTTATGAAAATAAGGTGAGTTGTTTGCTTGTTTTGGACAATAATTCTGAAATTTTCTAAAAACAATTTTTCAACTCTTCAAAATTCAAAATTCAATAACTTTTTATTTTGAAAAATATTTTCAAAATGAATTTCAAAAGATTCTTTTTTTGATTAACTCAATGGAGAAATTTTATTTAAATGGAAGTAAATGGACTTCAATCGGTGGATAAACTGCCAGAGATCGACTCACCGGAGTAACTCCAAGCAATTTAGATCATGTCGGAGTGGGTTCGGGTTGTGTTGGATAGGCTGCGGACATGGACTGGAGAACAGAGGACAAGAGCACAAAGAATTGGTGGATAGGAGAGGTCAAAGTTCGACTTTGAGAGTTATTATGGCGGAGGAGGGAGGGAGCTGGACGGCGGAGCCTAGATCTGTGCTTAAAGGGTTTTAGAGAGTGGCGGGAGCAAAAAATATTTAGAGAGAGAGAGAGGTCTTTTTCTTCGATATCCTTTGATAACCAAAATATAGGATGGATCTCTGTAAAAGTTGAAGGGAGAACAACAAGTGGATAGCTGGGAAATGATTCCATAATTTGATCTCATAGTTTATTTTTTGAACATTGAACCAAACACAATTTTTGGGCTTTTTAGCCCAAAACACGTTTTAGAAAAACCCAACCGAACGGATAAGTGTTCGAAAGGGGTACTTCTTATGGGTGGATTTTTGTTATGAAAAAAAAAAAAAAAATCCTGAAATTGAGGGGGGGCACGTGACCCCCCATGCCCCTGTGTGTGTCCGTCCCTGGCTGACATGCGGGTCAGCAACCAATTACCCACTCTCTCTCTCTCTCTGTCAGCAGCCAATTACCCCTCTCTCTCTCTCTCTCTCTCTCTCTCTCCTACCCGTCGTTTTCACTCTGACTTTTTGTTGGGAAATACATTATGGAAACACAAAGAGGGAAACACAGTATGGCGTATCTCTAGAAACTTGATTCTCTCTCTCTCTCTCTCTCTCTCTCTCTCTCTCTCTCCCTTTTATCTTTTAAAACTTAAAATATTTATAATTTTTATTTTATATATCCGTTTTTAATGAAATTTAATTTTTTAGAACGTACTCGACGACATCTACCAAACAAGATCCATATTGAATAAGAAATTATATGTATAATTTTTTTATTATTATTATTATTATTTTTTATTTATTATTATTATTATTTTTTTTTTTTTTTTTTTAGAAAGTGGAGTGGTGTCTTTTTAGAGAATGTGAATTCTACATTTGAGGGATGTGAATTCTTTCATTTCAGGGAGTGAGTTTGTTAGATGATGTGTGAAATTAAGATTTGAGGATTGTGTGAATTCTTTCCTTTTGGAGGTGTGAATTTTTTTTTCGGAAAGTGTGAATTATACATTTGAGGGTGTGAATTCTTTCATTTGAAGGTGTGAATTGTGTTTTTTTAGGGTGCAAGTTTTGTAGAGGATGTGTGAATTCTGCATTTTATGTGGATGAATTTTTTTTTTTTAATGGAGGGTGTGAATTCTGTATTTTGAGGGGTGTGAATTCTTTCATATTTTGGATGTGAATTGTGCATTTGTCTAAATTAGTCCGGTATATTATTTGTTATGGAGGGTGTGAATTGTGTGATAAGGAGTGTAAATAACTTTTTTATTGTGTACATATTTTTATATTCAATGTGGGTTTTATTTTAAAGATCTTCTCAGGTTTCAAATATATAATTTTTATAAAAAATAAATGTGTATAATAAAAGTTATTTAATTTTGAAAGCTAAATGTGAGAGTGTGTGTGTGTGTGTGTGTGTGTGTGTGAGAGAGAGAGAGAGAGAGAGAGAATTCAGGTGAATAGTAGGACTAGTTGTTTGAACAGGATATGATAGAACATATGTAATAAATGCAGCTGATGCAAGACATGTGTAATTAATGCAGGTTATTAGGTGGTTGCACAAAGACATGGGAAAAACGAAAAAGTTACGGCACGCTCATCTGACGCGCGCGTGAAAAAAGGGCCTAAATGAAAGAATGTGATCTAAATTATAACACTTAATCCGAGATAGATGGAAACACATTTTATCCCAAAACGTACATTGGAAGAACCCCTAATTATGGGTGGATTAGGTTTTATAAGTGGATAGTTTGGGTTGGGTTCCTTAGCTGTAGTCCTGATAATTAAAAACTATGGTTGCAGAAATTATACGCCACTTTTTAAAATTTACTGAAATAATTTTTGCACTTTACTCTATTATAATTGCACTTCAAAATGTTTTATTATTTGTTTTTTTATATATTATTAGACTAAAGAAAAGGACACTATCGATCCGAAAATACAAGGAAAAAACAAAGAAAAATACAAAATCCGCCAAAAATGTACGACAACGACGATGAAACCACCACTCTGCTCGGATGTGGCTGAAGGATGATTACGGAATGATATCAGCGTTCGGAGATCCACATCTTTTCGTCCTACCGCAGTCACAGTTGTCAGGCGCCACCACCACCGATGCTGCTAGAGAACCCACAAATCCAGCACCCGAAGTTATGTTGAGTGTAATTTTAAGAGTGTGGAAATATTATTTTAGAGGGTATTTTTTAGAAAGTGGAGTGTAAAAATCAATTTTCACAAACTTAACACTATTCTCGTTGAAATCTAGGGAGTGGGAGTCTAAAAGGCAATTTTGCAGGGTAAATGATTTTCACTCTCCACTTTTTTATTCTCCATTTTTTGTCTTATTGTGATGTGAATTTACAAAATTAACGTTTCAATTGCAGACTCTTTCACACTTGAAAGGACAACATTGTATCACAAGAAGACAGAAAAAGAAGTACAAGAATCACTACCCTTTTGCAGCTCTTGTGCCAACCGTTTTTAGAACTGCGATGAGCGAGCTTGAATTCAAGTATTTTATAAGTTTTGAAGAAGTTAGTACATTTTTTTAGTTAGACAACTTTAAAAAAAAAAAAACTTCTTTAGATTAAGAGAAATATCTTTTTCAGTACTTTTAGATTTATTTTTTGAATTAGTCTTTTTTTTTTTTTTAAACAATCTATAATGTCTTGAAATGTAAACATTTGAGTCATTTGACAGTCAACCTAGACTGTGCGAGTCATGGGGGACTTGTACACGTCAGGATGGTATACTGACACAAATTTATTTTTTAAACAAAGGTTATACCACACTCAACTCAATGGCTACTTTTCAACCTCTAAATTATAAACGCAAGTGGTGGCTAGCTCATGCGGCTAAATTACGCGGTCAGGATGGTATAATGATACAAACTTTATTTTTAAACAAAGGTTACACCACCCTCCCCCATGTAATAGATTAGGAATGGCGAATGACAAAAAAAAAAACCTCTAAATTATAAACACTTAATCTGAGTTTGATTATAAATTTTATGACATTTTATCATAAACGTACAGTTTTACAACTAATTATACGCCACTTTTTTAATTTACGAAAAGTATTACTCCTTAGCTGTAGTCCTGATAATGAAAAATATGGTTGCAGAAATTATACGCCACTTTTTAAATTTACTGAAATAATTTTTGCACTTTACTCTATTATAATTGCACTTCAAAATGTTTTATTATTTGTTTTTTATATATTATTAGACTAAAGAAAAAGGACACTACCGATCCGAAAATACAAAAAAAAAAAAATACAAAATCCGCCAAAAATGTACGAAGACGACGATGAAACCACCACTCCGCTCGGATGTGGCTGGAGGATGATGACGGAATGATATCAGCGTTCGGAGCTCCATCTCTTCAAAAACAAAACCAAAATTACTAAAATGAATGAATAAATACCACCACCACCACCAGAGAATCCACAAATCCAGCACCCGAAGTTATGTTGAGTGTAATTTTAAGAGTGTGGAAATATTATTTTAGAGGGTATTTTTTAGAAAGTGGAGTATAAAAATCAATTTTCACAAACCTAACACTATTCTTGCTTAAATCCGAGGAGTGGGAGTCTAAAAGGCAATTTTGTAGGGTAAAGGATTTTCACACTCCACTTTTTTATAACTACACTCCTTTTTTGTCTTATTGTGATGTGAATTTACAAAATTAACCTTTCAACTACAGACTCTTTCACACTTGAAAGGACAACATTGAAAATTCAAAAAAAAGAAAAAAAAGAGTGTGAAAATTACTACCCTTTTGCAGCTCTTGTGCCAACCGTTTCAAAAAAATGCGCTGGCTGCGAGCTAGAATTCAAGTATTTTACATATTAGTTTTGAAGTTGTTAGTACATTTTTTTAGTTAGACAACTCTTAAAGCATCTTTAGATTAAGAGAAATATCTTTTTCAGTACTTTTAGATTTATTTTCTTGAATCAGTCTTTTTTTTTTTTGACAATCTAGAACAAGATATGTAAAATGTAAAAGTTTGGGAAATGGGGGTGTTGTGCGCCCCTCGGCCGTCCGATCGTGTTTTGGACAGTCGGGATGCATTCGACAATTTTAATTTTATTTTTCGACAATTTTAATTTATCTTTACTGGTAAAAATCAAAACACATCTCCAGTTTTGTTCAAAACACGATCGAATGACCGAGGAGTGCACAACACCCCGGGTCCAAAAATTTGACAGTCAAACTAGAATGTGTTCCGATCAATAAAAACAAAAAACCTAGACTATGCGAGTCGTGGGGGACTTGTACACGTCAGGATGGTATAATGATACAAATTTATTTTTTAAACAAAGGTTACACCACACTCAATGACTACTTATTCAACCTCTAAATTATAAACACTTATAATCCGAGATTGATTATAAATTTTATGACATTTTATCATAAACGTAAATTTTTACAACTAATATTAACAGTTCGATTTGTGATGCTGTTACATCATTTGGGATCAGAAAATCGAATAATATCCTAAATATTCCTAAAATCTTGATGACTATTATTGCGCTGTACAACTTTGAGTTTTCGACTCCACGCGGGATCATCTCCCTTCCCTTCTTTACAAAAAAAAAAAAAAACTAAAGAGAAATCCTCCCTTTCCACCATTCCGGCAATACTTTTATTAGCGGGAAGATATATAGATGATCTAGATCGGTTATCTTTAGTAGTATCTTACAAACAAAATTACTAAAAAGAATGAATAAATACATTTTCTGTTGTTGAACGAATGACAAATATGATTCGGAACTTTATCGTTTATTGTGTATGATAACTTGTTCATATGCCTCTTGAGATTGAATTAAGATTGGGTTTCATAGACACGTCGTTTTGCAAAGTCTTACAACCTAAACGATTTGAATCATCTTTGCGAACAATGTGGAAATCGGGAGTCCAATTGTGCCCTGGGACATACCAGATTGTTTTGCTCAGTAAACAGCGTCGCCCCATGTTCAATATTGCATTATGACTTGTTCAGTTCTTTAGAGTAAAACAGTCTTATGAAAGTTGGACTGAACATTGGTAAACAAGTCAACGAATCGCGGTATTTAGCTTGGTTTTGGGGACATCAGTAATTATTTACATATAAAATTAACATATTCAATAATTAATTGACACGTAATCAGAAATACCAAACGTTGGAAACCTGTCGTTAATGAGAAACACTGGATTATAGTGTTTACAAGAGGATCAATACGATATCGTATTTTCCTCTCTATTTTTTTTTTGTTGAAAAAGGCGATTATTAGGCAAATCAGTTATTGGCAGTTATAGCCAAGGAATGAATAAAGAAATAGGCTTCGAAGCCACATTACAAACTACTAAAAGGCATGAATTTCATATTATTACACGTGTAAAACTGGGCAGTTAACAAATGAAACAATCACACATGAAGTAGATCGTGCAAGGAAGTTATCCTTTGAAATTACTCATGTGCAAAATGTGATTTGAATGAGTAACCGTGCATATTCAAGTTCAAATGTTTTTGGAGGGAAGGAACAATCTTTTGAAATGAAATGATGAAGTTCGAAGTCAAGGGATTAGGCGGGAAGTTCAAAAAACAAGAAAATAAAAACAAAAACAACATAAATAAAAGAAGTTGAAGAGTGAAAAGCCTTGTGGACCCGGACAAATCTTCAACAAACAGCAAAAATGATACTTGGTTTGTTATTTGGCAGTTAGAATTGTAGTTTTAGGAATTCGACTCAGTTCGAAATAGTTTAGGGAAGTAATTTAGAAAGTAAATAAAAGTAGTATTTGTAACAATCTAGTGTTCGAAGTTCTTGTTGTCTTTCTATTTGAAGTTTAAGAAGATCTCGATGTAAGTTTACTTTTGATTTATTAATCAAAGTACCTTATTTCTTTATTGTTCTTTAATTTCCTAAGTAAATTGGTTTGTATTTCTTCACTTTGAAAGAAAAATTCTCTTAGTTGAGGTAATTGAACCATTCAAACACAGTTGTCTGATTAGATTTGGTTTTCCAAAGTTAATCTGAGAGATAAGACTTAAAGGGTTTCTCTGACACGCTTGCACACAATCATTTTCTATTTTTGAACTGCTTGCACACAATCATTTTCTATTGCAAAGAAGTAAAAAGACCAAACAGTAATACCGAAGTACAATTATGAGTTACCCACTGAGTCATTGTGGTCCGACCACTTATTGTTTCACATGACTAATCCTGCGAAGTGAACAGTTGAATCAATTTTTTTTGGCTTTAGGTGATGCCCATTAGAATAACAAACACCCCGAATACGGAGGGATGGAGTATGGAGTATGGAGTATGGAGGAGAGCTGATCCCAAGTTACAAAGACTTAGTTTTATCACGTCATAGTTGATTTTAACAATCTTTTAGACGCCATATTTTATCTAGTTTTAATTGATTCCTACTAAAGAACGATTTTCTCCAAATCAATTGGTCTATTTAGGTGGTATTTTAAGACCTAAATATTTTTTAAAATTTTGAATTCTATACTGTGGATTATGGTAATATTATTTTATCAAAGTCGAAATTTATGAAAGTTTTGAACGACAAATATACGATAAATCATGCATAAAGGTTTTTTTGTATAAAAGTATTATCAGAATTTAAATAGCTTATCAGAATATGATTTTTAAATTATTTGGCAAAGTATATATTGATAGAATTGACTCTCAAAAATTCATTACTGAAAAATAGTATTTATTTTTACACATAATTGGTGTTTGGACTCCCAAACATGCAAAAACCTCGTTTGCTAAAAACTTAGTTTATCATATACCTCCTTGGTCTTATTTGTTTGTCTATTTTTTTTTTTTTAGCAAGAAAGAGAAATATATTCATAATAAAAACTAAGACTTTTTGAACTACCGATGGCCAAATACAAAACAACAAGAAAATAAAAAAAACAAAAACAACAAAACCAAATCAAAAAGAAAAGTTTTGAAAACAATTTTTGAATTAATCAATCCCACTAATTTAGGAAGACATGGGCCGACCGCATACATATTTATGGATATCTTATTTTTGTTTTGCATTTATTTTTGAGCATTCATGTTAAAATTTAAAATCTAAGTAATTGAAAATTGACTTGATATTTAAAAAGATCCATATTGGAAGATTTAAGAAATTAAAAATTTATACGAGTGTCGAAAATGAATTAAATAAATCGGGACGAAGAGGGATATACTCCCCACAGTGGCTGGTTCGGTTGCTGATCGAATCGGGCAATTGAACTGAACGGAGAAAAGAACACAGTGGTCAAGACCCACAAACTGAAAGTGACAGACGAACCTTCCCTCCTTCACCTTCAAAATCACCTTCAGTATCAGAGAAGAGAGAGAGAGTTTAGAGAGAGAGAGAGAGAGAGAGAGAGAGAGAGAGAGAGAGAGAGAGAGAGATGGGACAAGGAGCACACGTTGATTGCTGCACGTCGACGTTCTTTTTCTACCTGGTGATAATCGTAGGCCTGGTTTCCTTCGCCGGTCTCATGGCTGGTCTCACCCTGGGTCTCATGTCTCTCGGCCTCGTCGACCTCGAAGTCCTCATGAAATCCGGCCGCCCTCAAGATCGCCTCCACGCCTGTACTCCTCTCTCTCTCTCTCTCTCTCTCTCTCTCTCTCCACATACTTGCATAATCTGTATATATACTAATGTACATGCAGGCTTTTATCTATATACTATTCAGCAATTGATCGTATAGCAATTGTAATTCGTGGTTCGAATTGTGTTGCGGAGAGAATTAGGTATTAGGAGTGCGAAATTATGCTTGAGAACAATAAGAAAATGGAGTGCTGTATATGCAGATTGGCATGCTCTATCTATATGCAACGCTCATCTAGAAATTCTGACTCGGGGTTCGAACTGGGTTTAGTGCTGTTACACAGAGAATTGGGTAATTTAGGGGTGAAATGTGCTAGAGGAAAAAGAAGATGAAAAAAAAAAAAAAAAAAAAAACAAATGAAGTGTCAATTACGTGAAATACTCATTGATTCAGGATGGGAAAAACTCACTGAGTTATGAATTGAGAGTGCAGCTGACCTTATTGGTTTACCTTTTGAGTGGTGATCACTGATTGGTTGGAGGAAGTCTAAATTAAGCAATGGTGGTGTGTGGGGATCACCTTGTGATGATTTTGGAACTGACCCCAATTGAGGTCTGAACCAGCTTTTGAGCTTTCCCAGTTAGTTTACAGGCTTACTTTATGCTGAACTTTACAGGAAAATTTGAGTAATTACGGAACACTCCAGTGCATCAACTCATCAAATCTGATTTTGGCATAAATCAAGGTTTAAATAGTGGCCGCTATATGTTGGCTTTGGTTTTATGGCCTTCGGATACCTTCCACTCCTATATTTTGGTGATACCCAAAATTACTAAACAATTGGATGGTACATGGTAGCTGATTTTTTGCCCGTTTCAGGGCCGCAACGAGACTGCTGCAATCATTTTAAGTGCTCCGGCGCCAAAAATGACTTTCAAAAAGTGACAACTGCTACACCAGATTTCCCTCTACATATCATTCATACTTCCGCTCACTATTTAAATTTTTGCATAAATATGAGGGGAAAGTTTCATTAATGTAGCAAGTTGAAACTTGAAATGGATAAAATACTTTCGTAATTTTTGTGGAAAAAGAATCTCCCTTGATGTCTGAAATGTGAGAAAAAAATAAATAAAATTCTCTTCATTTTAGTGAAAGAATCATTATGATCCATTTCAATATGAATTTGAGTAAAGTGATGAATATGGTTTTTTCCTACCAATTTAGATTTGGTTTGGGTGGAGGAGATGCCCCCAGAATGCATTACAGAAGTTGCATAACAATGAATTAGTATATTTCATAGGAGAGCAACACTTTGGGAGGGTTTAGAAGTTGTACTTTTGTATATACCTTCCGCTTCTTCGTTGGTGTGCATGGGTGTGCCCCCTTTGGATCCTGATTTACTTTACTAGAAAAAGAGGAAGAGTGAAAGAATATATAAGGAAACCTGGATACCCAAGAAATTTGTATATTCTGTCTTTTATCAGTAATTTGAAGTAATTTGCTTTGTTGTTGGCAGCTAGGATATTTCCAGTTGTGAAGAACCAGCACCTTTTGCTCTGTACATTACTGATTGGAAACTCTATGGCAATGGAGGTGTGTGAAAATTCATTTAGTAGTAATTAGTTGTTTAGCTCGCTCTTAAAATGTTTTTTGTTTGACTCCATTTTTTTCCCATGCAGTCTCTCCCCATATTCTTGGATAAGCTTGTGCCTGCGTGGGCAGCAATCTTGCTATCAGTGACTCTCATCCTCATGTTTGGAGAGGTGATCTATCATGAAAATAAATTAGCCATGGTTCTTTATGGGCGTGTCTCATGATCCTCAAGTTTATTTCTGATTGCAGATATTGCCCCAAGCAATTTGTACTCGATATGGCTTGAAAGTTGGGGCTTATTTGGCACCGCTTGTCCATGTACTACTCTGGGCGTTCTTCCCTGTTGCATATCCGATTAGTAAGGTATAGATGGTTAAACTAGTGATCAATTGTTGATATGGATTAGGTTGTTTATGTATGAGACTTTCTGTATATGAAGTTCTATTCAACATTGGGTGGAGTCTTTTCATAAGAAAGTTGAATTTCGCATTCTCTATTATCGATTGTTGGGAAATGTGGAAAAGGGTAGTAAGTAAAACTTGCATGTATCAGAAGGTTGGAGTAAAAATAATAATTCTAGTGGAGCTGAGCTTTTTTTCTAGTGCTTCTAACCTTTACCCCTTTTTTTTTCTCCTTCTAATTCTAGAATGTGTAATGCATATGAGTTATATTTTCCTTTTATCTTCCTCATTCCTTGACCTTTAATTTGAGAGATACAAAAGGATAGTTGATTTTGTTTTCTTCTTGGTTGACCTAGTAAGTCTTCCTCTCATCATCACATGGCGGTTGACTTTACATATAGGTTTTGGATTGGATGCTGGGTAAGGGACACGGTGTTCTTCTACGCAGAGCAGAGCTTAAGACATTTGTGAACTTTCATGGCAATGAGGTGCTCTATTTTGTTTTGATTCTCATTAACAGTACTCTCTTATATTTTTTTCTGTTTCATCTGTTTTATAAGCAGATCATCAACCGTATGACTTTAGTCCTATGAGAAAGGTGAACTCTGATGCATATGCTTTTCACATATTAGGCTGGGAAAGGTGGAGACTTAACACATGATGAGACAACTATCATTGCTGGGGCACTTGAATTGACTGAAAAGACTGCAAAAGATGCCATGACCCCCATATCGAAGGCATTTTCCCTTGATCTGGATGCAACTCTTAATTTGTGGGTTATGGCTGCTTGTTCAATCCGCCATCACGCCTTGCACATTACTTTTATGTTCTAACCTCTGTTTGTGTATCTGCTTAGGGAGACACTGAATGCAATAATGACAATGGGTCATAGTAGAGTTCCTGTTTATGCTGGAGATCCAACTAATATTATTGGCCTTGTCCTGGTAATTCTTTTTCTTCTGCATATTACATCTGGTACCCGCAATTACAGATATATATATTGTTCATCAGTTCTTCTAATATCCGCCCAATAGGCTGACAATGAAGATTCCATTTCTCGTTTACCAATGCAAGTTTCACTTCACTCAAAGCAAAACTTCCGTGCATACACCAGCCATCCTTGTCATTCCTTTTCAAATTGTCCTTGGGTATCTCTTTCTCTGTCGATGACAGTTTTACCCTTACAATTCTTTATGAACTCCTTGGAGATATTTACCTTCTACAAGTGCACTGTGTGTTCTTTGTCTATCCCTTCATTCAAAAACGAAAAAGAAAGATTGTTATGGTACTTTACTAGACTATGTATTCTTTATAATTTTCTTGGATAGTACTAATGGAATCCATCTGCCCTCCGAAAAATCCATCCATATAAAAATATTGACCAAAATTTTAAAAAGTTCGAAAAAGACAGTACTTTAGTGTCTTTAAAGTCGTTGTTTACAAAGTTTTTCCAACTTCGGTCTACATTGCAAATGGAGTGGCAGCTAAGTGATACACGCCTTATACTCCTTGGACAAGGTGAGGGTTCAAACTCCACCATCCCCATCCCTTTCCTCTGGACTAGACTAGATTAGAAGCAGAATAGGATCTGCCTAGCCAAAAAAACTTTGGTTTACAATTTAAACTTTTCTGATTTCCTTCACTGAGACAAACAAAGTGATGTAAAAATTATGACAAAAAACTTTAAAAGGATATCTAATACCTACTGTGTTTAACAAAGATTAATTGAGTCCAAACTCAACCCTAATGTACATAAAATTTATTGTTATTTGTGCAGAGTATAAAAATCAGTATATGTGCATTTTGTGCGTACAGCGTATTTTTTAATTCATTTTTGGCATTTTTGAAATTTCATTTACGATAACAAAATCTTAACAAAAAAGCAATCCGTTACTTGCATAGCAATATCAATTTGTTTTACTACCGTAGTTTCAGACTATGTAAAAAGAGTGGAAAACTAAATGAAAGGAGAAAAAAGAAAAAGAAAAAGAGGGGAAATGCCAGCAGCCATTTCAGTAGTGTTGTATAATGGGTTGGTTCTGTCATTTGATAATGGAGTCAAGGTTAGTAATGTCATTTGGATAAATCAACTTTACATCTTATCATCTGACACCATCAAAAGTTGTAGCAGCCTCGAATTACACAATTCACCAGTGCGTGTGGGGTACTATTCTACGGCCATTGGGCTGACTCTAGATTTCCCATTGTTCATTCCCTTATATTGAAATCCGGGAATATCCTTTTGAAGGTGTATTATCCTTGATCATGGATGGTAAAATCCACTTTGGCTAATAGCATGGAGTTTTCCGGATATGTATGCATTGTTAAGACTTTTAAGACCATAGAGGATTGATATGTCAAATAATAAGCAAGATTATATTGTGCTTAGGTAAGGTTGTTGCTTCATTGTTTCTGAATCTTTTTCAATCTAGAGGGCCTTATTACTGCTTCCACCTGGACGATACCATACTAGCTAAGAAGAATGGATACTGACATGGGGCACGGGCACGATGCGTCATTCCTCCAAAAACTAGTACCACCGATATGAAGTTTAATCAACATCGTTATCTAATTGCATAAACTAACCATCCAAAGAAATTGTGACTGTGGGACAACTCTTAAAAACTGCAATTGAACCTCCTTATGAGTCTCCAATGTGTCCTCTAGTTGTCCCCAACGAGTCCTCTAATTGTCCCCAATGTAGCCTAGAGCGCTCGGTGAACAAAATATTATTCAAATGGGACACATATTTAGGCGTGTTGGACACATGTCCGGGGAGTGTCGCACGGTCTGTGTCCAACACATTTTGGAGACGAATACACGAGGCAGGTAGACGTAACATTCTAAATCTTTTTCACAGAAGTTTTGAGTCGGTCCTTTATAGTAGGTAAATTAATCAACTCTAAGGATGTTGTTTAGGGCCTTATCCTTTATACTTGTTCACCCACGAAGCCTTTAAGCAAAGCGATTGCATTACTCAGCATACCTTGTGACCAAAAAAGTTTAATCTTTGATCTCATGTAGGCATGACACTGACCAGAGGAAAAAAATATAGGAATCAGCAATCACTTTGCCTCTATGTAGACTTACTTAGATGATCCTGCTTTGGTATGCTTTGGGCAGATGAATCAAGTGAATATCACGTAAATGCATAATAAACTTGAATGCTTGATAGTTGATACCTATCAATTGTTACTTTCCAAACAAAATGGGAGACCTTTGAACTGGTAGATTAAAATTCTGATGGTACATCTTTGTTTCCTTTGCAATATCATATTAGTCATTGCATGTCTCTCCTCTTTTACCTATTGGTTTGATAGATGATGTTTTGTGTTTTTCATGGTCTCTAGATGGACTAAATTTACCACCTCTAAATCTTTAGGTTAAAAATCTGTTAGCAGTGGGCCCAAAAGGTGCGCTCCCTCTCAGGAAAATGTTAATCAGAAAAATTCCTCGGTAAGGATGAATCTCATTTCTTGAGCACTTTTTTATGGTATGAGAGAAGTCACTCTTTTATTATGTACAATCTATATCTTTCGTTAGAGAGCAGGGTGTAGAGAAAAAGTTTCTTGACATGTCTAGGTCAGGTGGCATTAGTTTTTGAATTGAGAATTGCAAATTCAGGCTTAGGATTTTATCATGCCTATTATTTATATGTTGGGTTTTCTATCCTGCAAAGGAACCAAATGTGTCTTCAGTCATATTAAAAGTTTTAGGCATTTAGAATGAGGTGCATGTAAGTTCCAGGAACTTGCAAGCTTAATATTCCTCAGTTTAGTATCTTGATTCTTGAGTCACATTGTGAGTTTTTGTGTTACTAGGCAAATGAAAACTTCTTACATGTATGTGGTGAGGAGGTTCAATCCAGTAACTTCGGGATCGATACTGCTTATCTAGTCAGCTTAGTCTGGACTCAAGGTCATGGTGGAGATGACAATGAGATGTTTATGTATGGTCCTTTATTTCGCCTGTTTCGTGCCGAGATTACTTTTAGGTTGTAGTTTGCATGCATATTCATATACAATATGCTCCTGGCTATATTACATTACATTCTATGATGCATTTGCTGCTTTGAAATGGGTATCAAGTCCACAAATGTGCATCCGTCTTTATATATATGTTTTAAGTTGCGAGAAAGGGAAGCTTATCATCCTTTTGTGTGCCTTTTCTTATGCATTCAGGGTTTCGGAGAAATGCCTCTATATGATATTTTGAATGAATTTCAGAAGGGTCACAGCCACATTGCTGTTGTCTACAAGGACCTGAATGAGCCTCCAAAGAGAGCTAAAGAAGGTGAACACTTGGAATCCTTGTATACTTGGTTCCCCTTGTCTAATTTTAGCTTGGTAAAGAGTTCTACTTCTATATTTTCCACTATACCTTATTCAGTCGAACATCATAGGACATGAATGTATTGTTAATCGTATCCATCAACTTTGTCTGTGCCATTAAGATTTTGTTACAAATAATGGTCCTTTGGATGTCCTTAGACTTCCTCATTTAATCTTGCTTTAAGTCCTTTTATATTTTCATATGGTTTCCTAAATTTTGGGGGTTAAGCCCCATAAATTCTGACTAGTCATGGTTTAACTACCGATGCTTTATCATTTCCTTTTGTGCTTGTGTTCAAACTTCCAGTTGAGTTTTTGTGTTCTTACTTAATATACTACGTATGTCTGCTTTACCTTGTTCCTTATCAGTTGATAATGAGACGGATCTTGAGAATCGGGGGATGAAATTTGAGTCACATGATACTGAGATGGGCATGGCTAAGAGTGTGATCAACAGAAGATAAGAAGTACCCCACCTACTCCTGGATTTAAGAAGCACAAAGGTTGTTCATTCTGCATTTTAGACTTGGAGAATACTCCTCTTCCTGTGATCCCTCCCAGTCAAGAGGTTGTGGGCGTTATCACAATGGAGGATGTCATTGAAGAGCTTCTTCAGGTATGCATACATCATGGTTCCAATATATAATGATGGTTGGTAATGAGCTTCTTCTGATATGCAGTTTCAAATTCAATAGTGCTTGGTAATATGATGGTTATTTTTGCACCTTCCAGTTATGATTAATGCATCAAGAATAATAATTATTAATTCATAGTGATCCAGATATGCCCGAGGGCAGTCACTTTGTGCATATACAGAAAAGGTTAGGTCGATACCTTTCTACCCCTCCATGTCTCTCCTTACAGGGAATAAGCCGGGGTAGGTTTTCTTAGTCATGTCTGCCCTTTTAGCATACAGAGCAGGCTGCATGGACCAGACCTTTCTGGTGCATTCTACCAGAATGGTGCATGTGCAACATGTGTGAGCTCTGTTTTGAGGATGGTGTCGGAGATATCAGTCTAAGGGCTTCAAATTTATGCGGAGATGTAAAAACTGAGGTTATTGTTTAGGCAGTCAGAGGAAGTGAGTATCTTTCATGTGATTTGGTCTGTTTGACAGTGAAATTGGGAACTGCTGCTTGGTTTGGCTCTTTCAGCCACTTTTTTCTTTTAATTTATCTCTCCAACACCAGTTTACTTTTTCTCCTTTCTGAGGACTCTGTAATATCTTTATTATAGAGACGTGTGATACGATACTTCCTAAAACTCTTTCCATGCATTCCCCCACTCTCTGCTTTCATCGTTGTATCATTTCTAAGTAATTAGTTATAGATGTAAGATGTGGATTGCTTCTGAACATCCCAATCGCTTATCCTCCTATTTGATTTTAGTAACGCTACTTGAAATTGCACTTGCGTCATTGTTTTATTGTCATTCCAGCCAATCTCATTTTGCATATGTTCTCTTGTTCAGGAGGAGATATTGGATGAGACAGATGAATATGTAAACATTCACAACAGGTAAATTTTTTCTGGTGTTTATTACCACCTTCATTTAGCGTTATGTCTTGCACACAAAGCTTGTATTTGATTAGTTCAGTCTCTGCCACTCCTGTTTTCACTAGTACTAGTACATAGGGGTATATACCTTTGAAATTTGATTTGGCATGTCTTACTGAGTGCTACCTAATATGCACTCTTCCGAATATACTAAGTGCTTTTAGCGTAGAGTGCTTGGAAGTTAAGGGTGTCTGATTTATATGTCTAATAGTATGCTTGGACATCCACCTAGAAAAATTGCTTGTAATTTTTGAGCTTACCGTAGTACTATACATGCATCATCATACTGGCATAGAATGCTTTTGATCCATTTATGCTTAATAAACAGGACAAATACTTTACAAAATATGAAAGTTTTTTGTGTCTCCATGTCCTTGACAAAGGGATTAGATTAGCCCTATAGTTAGATACATACTCAGCCGACATGCATGACATAGTCCATATGAGTAGCTGAATAGCTATCAGAACAGGGATCTGGCAAGGCAATGAAACCGAGTAATGAAATAATTTAATACACACATAAAATGACTTGACATTGCTTTGTAATGCAGGATAAAGGTCAACATGCATGTACCCCAAGAAAAGTCTCCCGATCAAAGCTCGCCACAGCATTCTTCCATCACTTCACCTCCTCGTCCTCCGCCTACTCATCCCGTTGCCTCTCACCCTGAAGCTCCGCCTGCTACTCATCCTGTTTCCATCGATATTTCACAATAACAGTTTCATCCTTCACAAAACCCTGAATTCCAGGAGGCGGCTTGTCGATGGACTAGTTATACTCTTTGTTCTGTGTATAAAATTTAAACTTAAACTAGTTTATAGAAAAGAAGCTGAGTAGTTCGACTGCAGATTTGCCTCAATAGTTTATTAATTAAACTTAAACTTGAATATTTTGTAGATTGCTTCTGAGGATCTGCTGTAATTATGTTTACACTCCCAGTGATGTATCCATTTTTGTTTTAAAGAATTTTCCGTATGCTGGTGTCGTTTTCCTCCCTTTGTTCCCTGTTTTTTTCTTTAGGGGCTGCAGGTGGACAAGATGATTGTGATAAACAAGTTTAGCTGGTCTTCCATTGTTGCCTTTTTTGTTTTTGTACCAAAATTGTATACATAGAGAGGAATTAGTGAGTTAACAGTTAAAAGGGGTTCCACTTTTCGTCAAAGACTCGAACACCAGACCTCTCTTTGAAGGAGATGTTAGGATGAGAATTTGCGAGGGAGAGTTTTGGGCACTCTCCCAGGTTCTCGAGAGCTATTTTGTTCATCCTCGCCTAAGTGAGGATTAACGTTACTCACACTTTCGGCTTTCACCTCAATTATCCAACTGTTCATTTTATCCAAAATAATCACGCAAAAAAACAATTCAATTGGATACAAGTGCTTGATCTAATGATTGAAGTTTTGGGTCAAAAATTTGAACCAACCAATGATCAATTACTTATCGCATCAGTGCTTTGGCGGTCTGGCAACTTTCCTGCTAACTAAACACATTAAAAATGCAAGAAAGTTAAATATTCCTATAGTTATTTTCTTTCTTCAAATAGATTAATGCACAATCCATAATTCAAAATTAAGACGCCCCCTAAATTTGAATCTAATACTCCACTATATAATGAACAAAATAGATTCAATTAACAGTTCGAGGGACGAAGTAAACAAAGGCCAGCTTTGGCAAAAAAAAAACTAGTAATAAACTTGTTTTTTAGTTTATTTTTTTGTTTTTATTTAAAAAAATAATAATTTTGACCATAATTTTATACTTTTTAGATTCTTCTCGTCGAGACAAATCAATAATCCACAAAAACTTAATACAGAATTAAAAATGTAATTTTTTTAATAAAGACAAAACAAATAAACCGAAAAATAGGTTTAAGTTTTTTTTTTCCCAAAGGAGGCCAAAATTGGCATAATTTAGGGATAAAACTGAAATTAAAGAAATCGTGTGTTTTTTAACTTTATTTTGGAACTACGTTAAAACGTGTTTGCAAAACACGCCTTCTTGGCAATTAATGGAGCAATTAACTTTTTAAATAATTAATTGAAAACGTTTTTAGTAAATACGTTTTCTAAAGACGTTTTTGCAAACCACGTTTTTAATTGAGTAAAGACGTGATTTTTGCAAACACGCTTTTAGAGATGTAAAGACGTGATTTTTTCAAAACCAGACCTTTTTAAAAACTGATTGGAAAGAGTTTCAAAATGTACAAATTTTCTTTTTTCAAAACCAGACAGATTCAGTCATGGAGAAGAGTCTTCCTTTGTCTCCATCAGAGTCTCCAAAATGTACAAATCAGGTTTTCCAGATAAACTGCTGAACGCCTTTTCAAGGCAAACGGGGTTCCAGCTTTTTTCTAACCACATTTTTAGAAGTCATGTTTCCAACCACATTTTCAGACCGAATTAGGATTATTTAATTTTTAAAGGGCTACGGGGTTCCAGCTAAAGGCTTATCTCACCGTGAAAGCATGTAACCAAAAAGTGTTTTCAGAAAGTGTTTGATTAATTTAATTTTTGTTTTTTTGAAAGCATGTAACCAAAAAGCGTTTTATTTAACAAAGCGTGTTAAGAAATTTTAAGTTTTTAATAAAGTTTAAGGTTTTTATTTAACAAAGTGTAACCTTTCAAATTTTTTTTTAAGTGTAAAGTTTAGGAGAAAGTTGTGGAAGAGAAGAGAAAGAGAAGAGAAAATAAAAAAGGAGAAAAGGGAAAGAAAAAGTTTAACCTTTGAAAATTTTATTTTTAAAATAAAGTTTAAAAAAACCGCAAATCGGTCATTTCCGCCGTCGTCACTCCACTTAGTTACCAACGACCAAATAAACCTCCTCTCTCCGCGCCAACAAACCAGTGAATGAAATGACCAGAATGCCTTCCCCCTCCGCCGCCGCGCACCTCACCCTCCTCGCCCTCCTCTCCGCCACCACCTTCTACTGCTTCTACAAATCCCTCCGCCTCAAAAAACTCCTCAAAAACCCTAACCCTAACTCTCCTCCCAAACCAAAACTCTTCTACCTCTCCCAGACAGGCACTTCCAAAACCCTAGCTCACCGCCTCCACGACCTCCTCCTCTCCTCCACCAAACTCCCATTCGACCTCGTTGATCCCAGCAACTACGAGCCCGAAGACTTACATAAGGAAACTCTAGTTTTGATCGTCGCTTCCACTTGGGAAGACGGCAAGCCGCCCCCGAATGGCGGGTTTTTCGCTGATTGGTTGGCTGAGAGCGCTGAGGATTTCAGAGTGGGGTCGCTGTTACTTAGGTACCCTTTTGGCTGAATTTTCATTTCGGTATTTTTGTTGTCTTTTTTTATTTTGTATTGAATTTCCATTAAGATTTTTGGATTAACAATCTTCTTTACGAGATCAATTTGAAAAGTAAAATTTATGATCAAAAGCAAGAAATTCCACTGATAGATGATTCAAAACAACGGTCTTTTTAGTGTGTTTAGTGTGCTAACCTGGTGACAAACACATGCCATTTTAGGAACATGTAGGTCATTTTCGGCCTCATAGGATGTGCAAGCACGAGGCATTGAAGCCAAAAGTTTTAATTTGACCTTTTAGGTTGTTAATTTTATATTTTTCTCATCGAGACAAATGATTGATGACAAAAAAATTGAAGAAAAACTAAACAAAACACAGTCTTTTAAGAATAATTAATTTAGTCAAAACCAATTTTCAGCAAGTGTAGGTTTGCTGTTTTCGGCGTCGGGAGCCGATCGTACGGAGTGAACTTCAATGCTGTGGGGAAGGAGTTGTCAAAGCGGATGAGATCGTTGGGGGCAGCAGAGGTTTTGCCATTGTGGGAAGGGGATGTGGATGAGGGTGATTTGGATGAGGTGTTTGGAGATTGGAGTGAGAAGTTTGTTAGGGTTTTGAATGGTGGTGGTTTGGGAAATGAGGGGATGGGTGGTGGGTATGGGGGTAAGGATGAGAGCGACTATGAGGTGATAAGCGATTCGGATGAGGAGGATGGGGAAGAGAATGGAGGGGATTCGGGTGTTGTTGATCTGGAGGACATTGCGGGAAAAGCTCCTTCAAGGAAATCTACAATAGTGGTTAAATCTAATGGGAAACTGAATGGGGAAAAGGAAATGGTGACTCCTGTGATTAGAGCTAGCTTGGAAAAGCAGGTACTCCTTTTCAAATTTATTGTTGGATGTTCCTACGATTAACCTCCGCTGCGAAGATTATTTGGGCTTGTGTTTCAATATTGGTATTTAATTCACAATTATGATAAGTTTTGCCATCATTTCCAATTAATTGAACACTTTGATTCCAATTTAAGCAGTCATTTAATTCGTGAAGACATTCCTATTTCCTGTCAGTGCCTCTGTTTTTCATTCTATTTTTATTTTTTTCAGCTTTTAGTAGATGGTTGAAATCAAAGATAATAAACATGATGAAGCTCAGGGGTGTTCCACTAAGGGTGTTTTTAGAATAAACTGGTTTTTCACGGTTTTTTATGTGATGTATTGTGAGAGAATCTTATCTCGGTTTTTTGAAAAAAACTGTTTTTTTGTTTGTGGAACACCCAGTGTAAGTGGGTGTCACTGATTAGCTGTTTATAGCTTGACTAAAGGATTGATCTTTAGCCTGTTGAAAAACCTTTATATTTTCCGCCAAAAAACACAATTTTACCTTTTTTCTGAAGGAAATTCATAGTGATCAGCCTGGATTGTAACCTTGTAATATTCTTGTTAAGACATAATTCAGTTGTTGCTCCTTGCTGATATTAGTGATATCTTAAGTAACAGATGTCATCTGGGTGTCTTGGATAATTGGATGACATTTGCTTTTGCGTGACTCCATTCATCATATTGTTAATTTGAATTCTTGCCATGTTAACTTCCTCTCTCAAATTGCACTATCTTTGCAGGGTTATAAGATTATTGGTTCACATAGCGGAGTTAAATTGTGTAGATGGACTAAGGCACAGCTTAGAGGGCGTGGAGGTTGCTACAAGCACTCCTTTTATGGCATAGAGAGTCATAGGTGACTGTATATTTCTTCGTTATGCAAGTATCTTGAATTGATTATGTTCTACTAGTCTAATTAGCAAGTGTTGTGTAATGGCGATAGTGGGATGTATGATGCATTAGTAAGTCGTGTGGGTTCCAAGTCACAGCTTAGAGATTAGAGATCTATAATTGCATGTTATTTTTCTGATTTTAATTGTTCACATCTTTTACATCTTCCTCTATCCACCCAGGTCTTATAAATTGAGTGAGTGGTCATACCATTGCTTTCTTTGAATGACGCGAAGCTCCAAGGGAAAGGGGCCTTTGTGGTTGTTTTTAATCTTTGACGAAACGTAAGGTAGAGCCTGTCAATGCCATCTTATAATAAGAGGGATAACTGCAGAATATGAATCACATCGTGTACTGGTTGCTAATGAAAAAATGTATCAATGTAGTATGAATAAAATCTCGATTAATTGTCTTTTATATGTACTTTATGCATCTGAACGGCAGCATCTTCTTCACGCTTAGATAGTAAAAAATGGGTGTTTTTTTAGCATGTTCTGGAAGCCTCTTTTTGGTGCCTCGCTATGAGGAGATGCACCACCCTTATTGATCCAGTGAAGTTTATGGCCTTTTTCTTCCACCTCATATCGTTTGATGGGGAAATCCACTAAGAACACCATCTATTGTTTGTGTGAAGATTATTTTTTACCATTTTTTTTAAACTTATGATCACATTGAGACTTCTAGCAATCGTTATTTATTGTGGAAATGTGTACTTTTAGATTCATGGCTACTTTTCTCTTATTGATAGACTTTCATGCCATCCTCACATACATCAGCTATGGTTCTTGTTGAGCGAAAATCTGACTCTCCCTCTCTCTCAATGGATCAGGTGCATGGAGACAACTCCAAGTTTGGCATGTGCCAACAAGTGTGTTTTCTGTTGGAGGCATCACACAAATCCCGTTGGAAAGAGCTGGCAGTGGAAGATGGATGATCCCCTAGATATTGTGAACTCTGCAATAGAACTGCATACAAAAATGATAAGGCAAATGAAAGGAGTTCCAGGTGGGCCTTACATTTTTGGGCTAGTAAAGTGTGCGTAAATTTTCACTCTTTCCTGTCACCTGTGTGCAAAAATGATTAAGGAAAAAGTAAACTATAATTTTATCCATTGAACCTTGCTTCAGATGTCAGTCACATTCATTAATGGTTAGACTGTTGGACTATGATAGTGACTTACTTTCAGCAATTCAAGGCTGAAATAGAATAATTGATAGCTGGAGGATCAAATTCAGGATTTGAGCCATGTTGAAAGGGAAAAATGATAATTTACCTCTGAGCAAATAAAAGTGCTTTTAGTTTCGTCACTATTATTCGATTTGATGAACTGAAGTTGACAATAGCAAATATTCCTTATAGGTGTTAAAACAGAGCGCTTAATGGAAGGACTTTCCCCGAGACATTGTGCCTCTCTCTTGTTGGTGAACCGATCATGTATCCAGAAATTAACTCACTTGTAGATGAGCTTCATCGGAGGCGTATTTCTACTTTTCTTGTAACAAATGCGCAGTTCCCGGAAAAGATTAAGATGCTGAAACCTGTTACCCAGGTTTGACGCGCTTGTCTGTTCACTCTCAGTGACTTCACATTGACTGATAGCCTGTAGATTGGAGCTTGGATTCTTATGTGAGCCATTTTTGGCTTATGCAGTTATACGTTAGCGTAGATGCTGCAACAAAGGAGAGCTTGAAGGCTATTGATAGGCCACTTTTTGGGGACTTCTGGGAGCGATTTGTTGTAAGTGATTTTCTTGGAAGCCAAATAGTTAATGTGAAACTAGCTGCTGTTATCTTGTTTCTATTATTTTCTCTTACGTAAGTACAGTATATTCAAGAGAAACTATATAATAGAAGTCTGGCATTTCCTGACATTGTGAGAGTTACAAACATGGGAGATGACTGAAAGGAAAAAAGAAACTTCAACATAATCTCTTGGTGCAATTATTTATTCGCTTGTCCATGTCAACTACTTTAAAGGTTTGTGTTTAATTTTAGTGTTATTATGTCCTATATCTGTTGCATGACATTGTGTGTCCCAGTGGCCAGCGTTTTGTGAGGGAGAGAAGGGATGTGTAGTTTTGGTGACCTGAATAATCTGCTACCTTAATTTTTCTCTCACCCAGGGCTCTACTTATCTAAATGTTGCAAAATAAAAATTTAAAATGCCAGGATTCCTTGAAAGCTCTCAGGGAGAAGCAGCAGCGAACTGTTTATCGTTTGACTCTAGTTAAAGGGTGGAATACCGAGGAAATAGAGGCCTATTCTAGCCTTTTTGGCATCGGGAATCCAGATTTTATTGAAATTAAAGGGGTCACCTACTGTGGATCGTAAGTATTTCTTTTCTAAGTTCTTGTTCTTTATTTTACTTTGTTAATTGCAGTCCTCGGTGAAATGATCCAAGATTTTTTTAATAGGTCTGCTACATCAAAATTGACAATGGAAAACGTGCCCTGGCATGCTGACGTGAGAGCATTTTCTGAGGCTTTGGCTAAAAAAAGCAAAGGGGAGTACGAGGTTGCTTGTGAGCATGTCCACTCATGCTGTGTCCTCTTAGCTAACGTCAATAAGTTTAAGATCAATGGGCAATGGTTCACATGGATTGACTATGAAAAGTTTCATAATCTGGTTGGTGACTTTGTCCTATCTTATTTTTCCAGTCTCTGTTCCCTTTTAATTTTCCTTGTGTAATGCATGTGTTTGTTTGGGGTTCACTCCTAATTCAGGTGGCTAGTGGAAGACCTTTTGACAGTAAGGATTACATGGCGGCGACACCATCTTGGGCTGTTTATGGAGCGGAAGAAGGTGGCTTTGATCCAGGCCAATCTCGATATAGAAAGGAGCGGCATCATAAGTCAAGTCATTGACTGATCAGGTGTGTTTTGAATTTTTGACTTCCTACAAAAATAGGGTTTGATGTAGAATACCATAGAGCAGTATTTACTTTTTTTTTTTTTTTGAATGGGAAAAGGGTGGGAGGGGGCAACCAGCATAGCAACCCTCCTTGGGTGTGACCGTAGGAGCTCCCTACCCGCTGTGGAATGATCGGTTCAACCCATAGCTACTATCCGTGTGGACGGGCCGTCACCACAGCACCACCTAGGTACAAGATGGCATAAGCACCACTCCACAGTCTCGCCATCAGCAAGACTTGAACCTGGAGCTCATCTGGGAGTGTGGTGTGGTGTACCCTGCCATCTAGGCTACCACCATCGTTGGTGTATAGAGCGGTATATGTTGCCGCCATTTTTGTTCACTAAAATCAGGGTCTATCTTATGAAGTTCTTTTGTAAACCAGTTTTGATGTTGTTGGGTAGTGCATGTACTTCGCTTGTCACATTATCAGAGTTTAAGTTTCTTACGTCTAGTTAAATAGATCAAGCTTACAAGATTTATGAATTTGTTTTGGAAATAATTGGTGTTTTTATTTATTCATATTTGCATACTTGTTTTTCCGGTATCTTTTCCTTTGAGTGAATCACTTTCATGAAGATGCAACAAAAATGTTCTTGTTGTCCACTGTCCACGTTAAACTTTGTTCAAACTTGAAAGTGCAATACAGCGTATGTTAGGCTGAGTTCAAGATCTAAAGTGATTCTGATGTAGGGATGGTGGATGATGACGATTCAACACAGAATGCAGATTTAGCTTTTAAACATCGGACTGCGATCTTCTCCTGTCAACATAAACTTTTAGACACACGATAAATTGGGTGAAGAGGCCTTCTGCCCTTCATAATCTTTTTGCCTACAGCATGTGATCTAGGGCCTCTGGGCTCAACAAACCACACCTTGGGCTTTTGGGTTTCAGATCGCTCATCTTCTCTCGTTAACCGCAGCAATTTTTGACAGTTGACAAGTTGGGTGAAGGGGCGTTTTGCTCTTTGTAATCTTTTACCTAAAGCATGTGATTTGGGGCTTCTGGGTTCAAGAAACCACCACATATAAGGCTTTTGGGGGTTTGTTTTTAGGCCTTTGTTTTTTTAGGTCCTTTGTTAGGAATCCAATTTTGGGTTGTTTTAGCATTTTGATAAGCAGTTGTTTCGGTTGGTGCTAACTTCTTTTAGTAAATCGTTGTTCTTTTGAAGTTGTGTTGGGCGCTTGGCTTTTTTGTTGATTTTAGCATCATTACTGCTGTCTTTTGAAGTTTATAACATAATCTGCAAAAACTTTTCTTCTCCGAAGAGAGGCAACCACGCCCGTCCTCCCCTGTAACATCAAGAACAATTAACACCACGTTGGTCATCTCCGATAAAATCATCTCAGTTGTTTACTTGTTCTTTGCTCCGTAGAAGAAAACTAGAATGCAAAGTATACAAGGGTATCGACAGTCAATTTCAGAAGATGCAAAAGTAGGATTAATTCAATGCAATATATCTATATCGAATTCCAGCTTCATTAAGATTAATTCAATGCAACATATCTATATCGAATTCCGGCTTCGGAGAAGGCGGCATGGAGAAGTGTATTTATTTTCTTGCACTTCTGTTTTTTACTTCAGAGCTAATGACTGATAATAGGTTCGGTGCTGAGTCTTTTATGTCATCGGAGATCTCAAAATGGTGTGTGGTGTGAGGAGAAGTTCTTCGACACTCGACAGTAACAAAGCTAACGAAGGTCAAATAGTACTCTACTTATCAATTATGCTCTCTAATAATGCTAGGAACACCACATCAAGACTCCACACCAGACATTCTGCGTGGGATCCGGTGTGCTGTATGGTGCCTTTGTAAGACAGCCTTCAAGTGTAGCATCCGAGTTGTTAGTGTCGAGATGAAATCAGAACCGTTGAAAACACATCCGACGATCCACATGTTGCACTATAGGGCCGACTTATAGGGATGCCCTACATGATTGGTAATGGGATAAAGAAAGACTTTTAACCACTTTACAATCACTAATCATGTATTGTCATGTAGGATGTTGAGTTTGGTGTTGTTCTTGATGTTGTGTATGAAGCATTATCGTATTCTCTCAATGATGGGTAATGCGTCACTTGTTAATTCGATACACCGTACGCGTAAACCTCTACACTTGCACTCACGTGTACATGATGTCATCTCCACCAAGGCCGAGTTTTATGTTTTTAACACCATTGCAAAAGCCAAATTTCCGTAAAAGTGCTAAAAGTCAATTTGTTTCTCATTAGCTAAAAGCTAAGTTGCTAAAAGTCTATTTCTCTCACATACTCTTTTTTGCTAAGAATACATATGATAATCCCTTTCTCTCACATACTCTTTTTTGCTAAGAATACATATGATAATCCCTCAATAAATAAACTAACTTTGACCTAAATCCATTCTGAAGGGACCAGTTTCCTTTCATAAGACTTGACTGCCAAACAGGGATTTCCTTTCTGAATGAGCTTCCATTCAGTGGCAGAATAACTACTGAGAAATCCATGGCCGGCTAAACCCTCGTTTAGGGGAAGATGAAGCCTCACACCAAGTAACTTTATTTATGCATAGGCTTAGGTTTATTTTTCGAATAGATTCTATAACTAAGAACCCGTTTCGGTTCAATTGGACGAAATGACTTTGAATGTTCTCAATCAATTGAGTATTTGCATGCATGCTATTGAAATACGAGTTATGCAATTGATTTCTGTGTTTGTGCTTGGGTGATTGAGATGGATTATACTCGTAAGACGGATTGTGTCACTGGTCAGCCCATGAAAGAGATGGGTTGTATTAGCGGGACGGTTCGTGCTATGTGATAGTCCATGCCGGTTGGCAACGCAAAATATTTTCTCGACGATTATCGAAAGGGTTTGCAAGCTCTATCGATAATCCCTTTGATTCGAATATTAAACGTAGCCTATGCATAGCATTGTTACGTAGTCGTGTGGATTCTGAACTCTAGATCGTTTTCTCATTACTTGTTAATCACTTAATTAGTTGTTTCCAATTTTTTGTAAGTTTTTTTTTGATACAGTACGACACGATCAACACAATAGAGTTTGAAATTCAAGAGGAAGATACCATCAAAATGGGTAAAAAGAAGATAGCCAAGAAAACTACAAATAATGAGCAGAAGATACCAACACCAATGTCTGCCGAAACCCAACAAAATCTGAATCAGGGAAAAAGGGTTAGATCTCTGGATTTCGTCGAGAAAGAAGAGCCAAAGGAACCACCTCGGAAAACCAGAGCTTGGGATCGTCTAACTAGTAACTCCACCACCGATCCAGTCAAGGATCCCGGATTTTCCGGATTGAAGCCTTTTTCGGTGTTTTGATGCTTTTAAAAATTGTTTTTGGGAAATCCGAGCCACAGTTTTGCGAAAAACTGCTTGGATCAAGCCCTTCCCGGTATTTTTTTTTGAATATTTCCCGTGTGACCTTAGAAAACACCTTTTGAACACATTGAACGGTTTGGATCGTCAAAAAAATATCGGGAAGGTGGAGTCCCGGATCCGGGTCTCCCGGATTGGATCAGGACTCCTAGTAACTCTTCTATTCCCCTTTTACTTTTTCACTCTTTTTTTTGTTTTGTTTTGGGAAAAGGTCTGAATATGAAATTTGTGTTGTGGATTTTTTTACTTGCGGTACATCTTAAAACCCAATATGCTTCGTTTGGGATGATGAAGATAACACTAGGGCTGCAAAAAAAACCGGTGAACCGTGAATTCGGTCCGGGCCGAATTGATCTGTGCGTTTTGGATTTTAACCATGGATTAATGGTCCGGACACGGATTGAAAAAATAGTAAACCGTGACTCGCAGTCCGGACACGGATTTTGATTTCGAAACCGTGGATTAACCGATCCGGACCGTGAGATTTTTATTATATATAATTTATATATATATAGACACATAATTTTACACAAACTTCTACTACACAGACTAGGGGGTAAACTGTGATCTCTTTCAAAACTTAGGGGTTAAACTGTTACACTAAGTTCTACCTATAATCAGAGACCAAACTGTTATAGTATATCTCCATGCTTGTGCAGTTGTGTGGTACGAACTTCTGTGTTTGTGGACTTGTGGTGTCCTTAGTATTTATAGAATTTGAATAATGTGTTTTGGGATGCTTCTTGATTTTATTTTTATGCCAGATTACGGCTACCGTAAACAAGAATGTCTTATTAAACCATTTGTAACTTTGTTACTGGTTTATATATAACATGTAATCCGTGGATAAAACCGAAACTGGTCCGTGACTTGCGAATCAAGATTGGAACCGAACCGTGAGACTTTTGGTCCGGACACGGATTGTATTTTCTAAAAACCGTGACTCGCAGATTAGAATTGGATTCATGTCAATCCAATCCGATCCGATCCGATCCGAACCGAACCGTGTACACCCCTAGATAACACATCATAGTTTTAAAGTATATTTACAGATTTTGACCATTCATTCAAGCTCGCATCCCTAGTCCTCTGAAGATTTGTTTTTTGTTTCCTTCACAAACCCTTTGGATTAAATAATTACCCCTTGGGTTGAATAATTATGTAAGAAACGGATGAGGGGATGTTGATGTGCAGTGTAAAGCACAAAGCACAGCACGTGCTGTGCACATCCGGGTCGTTCGTCGCTCGGACGGATGATCCAGATATCATCTTGCATGCACTACAATGAACGGTTGGGATGCAAAGGTGTCGAGATGCGGATGTGCACAACACGTGTTATGCACTACGCTGCACAACAACATCCCCATTTCTGTAAGAAATGACGGCGAGGGATCTCCTCCATGGGTCTTAGTTAGGCCTAGTTTGTCAATTGATAAAATCAAGATTTTATAAAAAAAAATGTGAGGAAGAAGTTTAATAAAATTGAAGATTTTTGCATTCAAAAATCTTAGTCCCACCCCCAATCCTAGGATTAACTAATCCGGATCGGTAAATAAAACCTAATTATCCGTTAAACCATTTTGATATTCTCAATGCAATCATTAAACTAGGACAACCAATAATTTATAGCATTGTCCACCCAAATCCATATCAATTACTCTCTCAATCCCTTTTTAAAATGTGTTGCTTTGTAAATCTAATTTATTAAGGAAATTTCATCATTACACCTTTCACATTTACTTTTACTTCCACTTTCGAAAATTATTATCCACTTTTAGTCATTAACTCTTTTCTAATTAACTTTTCAAAAAGATAAAATAATAATTGTACAAACTTTTATCTATTAACTTTTCAAAACACAACTTATTAAAGGACAGCTCAAAATGGAATACTCTACTTTTATTTGGGGACGGAGAGAGTACTATTCAAACAAAGTATGGTAATCCTTCCTCCTTAACTAATCCCTCGTACAACATTTCAACTTATTATCCTCCTTTCTTCCTAGTACACCTAAAACCTTCTTTGCCCGACAAACGAACCGTTAAGCTTTTAAATTAGCTGGCGCCTTGGCGGTTAACAATCTAATATGGTCAAAACACAAACTCAGTCGTGTAGCCAAGCTTTTCTATGTAAGTGATATAAACACGTGAAAGTATTTAATTATCATATAGACAGTAAGGTTTCAAACATAGGAATATTAAGATAGGCATTCGAAGTATTGTACAAGAGATGGTAATGACAACTCACTGGACGGTTGTTTGATGCACCAAAAGTTCATTGGTATCTTTAAAAAGTGTATATCATCAACATGTGAAATGCATATAGAAATTCTACAATTTCTTACGTTGTGTGTATTACAGCTCGATGAAACCATTAATACAATGGATAAAGAAATCAAGACATACACTTGCATACATTATATTAGAATAGCATGGTATTCACACATGAATACTGATGTAGGGAAGCGTATAGAAAAAGATGAACAAGAACGATTATGAACTAGAATTTAGAGAAACTCTCTCTAAGACTTTTATTAATTCATCAACAACTAACTAGCCCGAGGGTTTACAGTTTCAATATATAGGCTAAGGAAACCATAGAAATAATCCGGAAAAGGCAACAATTGCCAAAAAATTAAGAAAATTATCAAAAATGGAAATATTTGAGTTAGGCTCAAATCGGGAAATATTTGTTCTACATCAAAAGGATTCATCTCATGTCGATGCAAAATGAGTAAGTGTTATGGAAAAGTATGTTTATGAAAAAACACTTAGAGAGCTAAGAGCACAATGCCACACTGATTTACATATATATGTTAGGCATCCTTATCTGACACACAAAAAAAAAATACCAAATTTAACCTCAAAAACATCTTTTATAATTTAGCAAGTCACTTTTCAAAAAATTCACAAAGTCAGACTCTCTATTCAAACTTTAGTAAACCACTTTATAAAAAACTCATAGAATCAAATTCTCTATTCAAACTTTTACTCTTCTCCTCCCTCCTCCTCTTTTGGTGAGTGAACAATAACACACCAAATTTGTAAATTTACTGTAGCAAAGTTAAGAAATCATCAATTTGGTGAGTTAGTATGGTGAGGCTGATAATGGGTAGTTTGGTGAGACTGATTTCGCATACTAAACTAAAAGATCACGATAAGGATGAAAGGGATGGGACGATAATGTCTAATTTGCATGACATACCAATTTGAAGCAGAACGTTAGTAGTGGGCTGCTGCCTTCAATTTTTAACTTCTGGTGTTAAAGAATCATGCTTTTTACAGCTTGGTAGTTTTACTTGGTTACATCAAGAGATTGTTTTGTGATTTTTCATCCTTTTGTTCGGTTCCGAAATTTCAATTGGTGCTTCCGAAGATGTTCAGGAGGGTTTAGGGAAATGGGGATTGACTGATGCACTCCGGAAGTTACAATCACTACCCATATTTAACGACTCGGTTGAGAACTTCGAGTTTCAGTACTGGGCCATTAATTTGCTCCGACGAAACCAAAAGGAGGTGGACATTTTCTGCAGTTTAGATACAACGGAGCGGATGATGGCATGGCATGCGTCGGAACACAAGTCGGACTACAACGCCTGGCTAAAGGCAGTCGGCCCAATGAGGGGTGATCCCCCTCCCCCCTCCCAGCTAGTCTTAAAGCTATCGGCCCAATGTCGGGGGAGGGCGATCCCCCTCCCCCCTCCCAGCTAGTCTTTATCTTTATGCTATGGGCACAATGTGGGGGAGGGGCGATCCCCCTCCCCCCTTCCCGGCTGGTCCTTTTGAGTTGCACAAATGCTGTTTTCTTAATGGAACTCTTCCCACTTGTTTTCTAATAGTATTTGAGTTTTAACCGTGTATGCTTGAACTTTTTTTTTGGCACCCTGTTCATATTTGCGTTGGATTTTTTTCAATTTCGAAGTTGTTGGGAAATGGTTCCCATTACTCATTACCATATATGTGTAGTTATCGTATGCATCTGGTAAATGATTGACTCGTCCCGTTCCTAATTTTGTTGCATATTAAGAAAATTTGTTTTATACTTTAAAATTCGTGACAAAAAAAGATACATAAAGAAAAACCATTACAACTACCAAAATAGTGTCGAATTTTAGTTGTAAACAAAAAGAGAGTGAGGAAAAATTTACAATTTTCTTTTTTTCTTCGACATGGACAGGGATAATCATAATGTTGTTTTCTTATTTTAGGTTGTATGGACATGGTGGTGGTTCGGTAACGACGATGATAACAACATGACTGTACCAAACGACAATTCGCCATATATGGTTGATGGTTTGAGCAACGCATTCCGTTATTCGTTGGACGGAGAGGGGCCGAGTTCTTCGTACAACTGTGGCAATTTTTTAAGTCAAGGGTTGCGAGGTGTGTTGTTGGTAGACCAACACCGTTATTGTATTCTCTGAATGATGGGTAATGTGTCACTTGTTTATCAATAATGATACAGCCACAAACCCAGAACCACAAACAGCCACAACTTTGCACTGTTCACGTGGGTCCCACGTGGGGGCCCACCCACTTGACCCCAAAAAAAAAAAAACAAAGAAACGAAAATTTTGAAAATACCCAAATCTGGGTTTTCCTTTCATTTTACGCGGGCAGAGAACCAGAGAGCGAGAGAGAGAAGAGAGGAAGAAGGAAGATCCATCGCACCTCCGACGTCACCCCTCCGACCCTCGACTTCCCTTCACCGGCGACGAATCCTCCGGCCTCACTCCACCACCACGACGCAGTCGAACAAATCGTATCAACCGAAGCCCAACCCGTGCACCACCATCAGTCGATGCCCACACTGGCCTTCACCGGCGACTCAACTCCGGCATCAGTCCACCGACACGACGCCCAGTCGAACATCCATTAGTGGTTTGTGGCTGTTTGTGGTTGATTCCGGCCTCACTCAACTCCGGCCTCACTCCAACACCAGCGACTACCATCTCTCGACGCCAAACCAGCGTATCTCTCTCCCTCTCTATTCTCCAAGTTCCTAATTAAAAACCACATTGTCCAGAGAATAGAAAGGTTAATTTTGGCGCATGTTTAGGTCATGAAGGATGCAAGTGTCTTTTATTATCTCAGTAATTTTGCGATCGATTTATGTTATTATGTTAATACTTATGGATATTCTTTGCTTATGCCCTGATGCATAACTCATAGGTTATTGATGTTTGTATTATTCTTATTTTGCCAATAAAGTTCTGGAAACAACTCTCTAAAATTTAGAAGTAGTCCATGGTTCTAATAAAAACAACACTACATAGTCTAATAAAAATAACACTACTAATAAAGAATCAGTTATTTAATTCGTCAATGACTATAAGAGACTTAAGCTTAACAGCAGAAAATGATATTAGGTTTGTATTATTTAACACTTAATTAAAAGAATTGAACAAGTTTTCTGGAAAGAAAATAAATAACACAAAAAAAATTTAAAAGTTCGTTGTATTGCTTGTCCGAATCTGTTATGTGCTACCTTTGCATGTTCATCACCAAGTCTACATAGTCTTAACGAGTTCATTTCATATTCCGCGTATTAGACTCACTTGTTTTTGTTTATTTATAATCTGTAGGTGATGTTTCAGTTACCTTCACCACCATCGGTGATGTGTCCTATATCTTCCCAAATTGAAAGCGACAAAGAAGTAGAAGAGGTATGGAGTGGAGACAACGTAGAAGAAGAAGTGGTTACGAATGGTTTTCCAATAAAGGAGGGTGGTGATGGTAAAGCAGCAATTGACAATTCAGAAGATACAATTGAGGAACCGAAGATGGGAATGGAATTCGACAGCCCCGATGATGCTTATTTGTATTACTCGGCATTTGCGAAAGAAAAGGGGTTTGTAGTGGCTAAAAGATCTTCGAAAAAGGGAAAAGATGGAGCCTTGATCCATGTAGTTTATGAGTGCAGCAAAGGTGGAAAGGCAAGGCTTAGAGGAAGTAACCTTGCCAAGCCACGCCCACAGTCAAAAATAGAATGTCCGGCTCACATTAATTTTTGTTTAACCCAGGAGGGAAAGTGGAGGGTAAGTCGGGTTATCTTGGAGCACAATCATTCACAAAGTCCGGGAAAGTCTAGATTTTTTAAAAGCAATAGGGTACTTGATTCAAGAAGATCACACTAGTTGGCACACTTTTATTCCTTGCATAACTAACGATGGGTTGGAGAAGCAATTTCAAAGTGCTTACACTCATACCAAGGTTAAAGAGTTTCATGTGCAATATTGTGGAAAAATGGTATGTTCTTTAGGTGAAACCATTGAAGGTGATGTTGTGACGTTATATGAGGTGAAAGAGTTGATCACAGTTGGAGAAGGAGAAGATCAATTTCAGAAGTGTGTACCCAGGTTGCTTGTGCAAGCAATATGGTTGATGATACGGTTGATTCTTACTCATTTGGAGAGATTGCTATACCTTCCAAGCAAAGCACAAACATACTTGACCCTAAAAGCGTTACTCGAAAAGGTAGACCGCCGTGTAAAAGGAAGCAAAGTTTTGTGGATAAAGCTGTTAAGAAGAAAAGAGAAGCAGTTAAGAAGAAAAGCTTGACCGCTGGAAAGGCCGCCGTGTCCAACGAACAAGTTAAGGTATAAACTTTGTATTGATTTTTTTCGTACTAGTTTTCGAACAAGTTAAGGCAACATAGAGAAAAAACAAAGATTTTGTGAATCTATTCCTAATATGTACTGCATTTATATGCCACGAAATAGCTGCATTTAGTTAGTCTTTTATTCCTCCAACTGCTCTATTGCTAGTCTAACAATGTACTTTTTTTCAGGTGATGGAACAACAAACAGTTTCAATAGCAAAAGCAGGGATAATTGCTCCCCTTGAATCCAACCACAGACTGCACGTAAATGGGACAGAAAATGCAAGTATTTGTAAACAGAAAATTATCCACATTGCTAAAAAAATTGGAATATCATTGAACTTTAGACAGTCTTGTCTCAAATTTGAGTTGTGGTACTTTCACCTCCTGATATAACTGGGTTGACTACTTGAAACGTGAGGCACCTACGTATGTTAAATGACAAAAACTTGGCGCTTGACTAATTGTCAGTCCCAATGCGTGTGCTAAACGTATTAAGATGATTTTCAAGAATGTATATATATGTCTGGGTATGCTTTGAGATGGAAAATTTTGAGTTCATCTCCACCAAAACAAGTGCTATCCCTATTTGTACATAAACTTAACAATATAACATTACAGCAGAGTCAGCATGCCACCTACAATTAGGAGCAAGGTGAAAATACCACAAACAGTAACATATGAAGTTCAAAGACCAAAGAACTCAATAAAAGCTAAGAGAATTTAACTTTGTTTCATTTTATCCATTTGTTTCACAGAGGACAAGGTTAAAGAAAATGAATCTACCAATAGTCCAATAGATAATCAAATCTAATGGGGCTGCATTTTGAAGAGCTTTGATTGACTAGAAACAACTTATTAGCAACCAAGTGGTGCCCAGACTACAGATTGAAATTTCCTGAACACAATAAACTACAAGTTGCCACGATTGCAAACAGAGCACAATACAAAGCAAGCAAATCAAAAGCTAGAATTCAAAACACTTTGCAACCAAATTCAAAAACACCACCACAACAAGTACATTACCAGATATTGAAGTCCTGGAAGACATTTTTTCAGCTGAACGACATGATAATACGACAAAATCATCAATCTATTTCCTTCAAATGCGACAAATTAGGGTTTTCAAATGTTCATAGCAAGAACGTGAAGATACTTCGGGATTCATCCTTACTTGGGTGTGAAATTACAAGCAAAACTGCTACTTTTTCATCCGAAGCCAGACATGCTTTTATTTCATCAATCTATTTCAAATTCGAAGCCAGAAATCATCCGAAGCCAGAAATTACAAGCAAAACTGCTACAAAATCATCAATCTATTTGAGTACGACAAAATCAACTGAAGATCAACAAATTAGGGTTTTTTCAAATTCTGAATCAACAATTTAGGGTCTTCGAATTCTTAATCAAGATCAACAAATCTAAACCACTAACGAGTTACAGAGAGAGAGAGAGAGAGAGAGAGAGAGAGACCTTCGAGCGGGTTGATTCGACTCGTCTTCTCCGTACAACTTCAAAACCACTAACGGTTCTTCGACTGCGGCGTCTTCGTCGTGGAGTGAGGGCGTCGGACTGGTGGTGGTGGTCGCCGGTGATTGGGCGGTCAGGAGGTCGGAGGCGTGAGGTTGGGCCGATTCCTTCTTCCTCTCTTCTCTCTTCTCTCTCTCGCTCTCTGGTTCTCTGCCCACGTAAAATGAAAGGAAAACCCAGATTTGGGTATTTTCAAAATTTTCGTTTTTTTTTTTTTTTTTTTTTTTGGGGGTCAAGTGGGTGGGCCCCCACGTGGGACCCACGTGAACAGTGCAAGGTTGTGGTTGTTTGTGGTTCTGGGTTTGTGGCTGTATCATTATTTGGATACGTCGTACACGTAAACCTCTACACTTACACTCACGCGTACATAATGTAATATCTACTGAGAATACACATGACGATCCCTCAATAAATGCTGAAAGTAACTTTGTCCTAGACCAGTCTTCTATCCAGCGTTGTGATCCCTATCGATACCAAAATAAAGATCAAATTTTTTTTTTAGAGCTCGTCAACTATGTCGTACACGTAAAATTTAGCTTCATCGACAAATCGATTGATATATGAAAAAAAATAGATTTGTACAAGGAAAATAGGATTACAAATCTGTTTTGCTCATACATTAATAAGGGAGGTTTTGGGAGGGTCATTTTTATTTTTATTTTTTTGCTTTTTGGTTTTTTGTATTATGGTTAGTAGGAGTGTCCACGGATTGGTTCGGTTCTCGATCCGATCCGCTCATGACGGATTGTCATTTTTAAGATTCGCAACCGTCCGTGGGTGACATACGGATGGATTGGTTCGATTGCGGATTGAGCGGATCGGGCAGATTGAGCGAATCAAAGAATGATTATTAGGCGGATTGGGCGGATCGAACCCGAACCGTATCCGTCAAAATGAAAATATTAGGATCCGTATCCATCCGTAACGTACCTCGGGTGAGTAAACGGACGGATAAGTTTGGGCGGTTTGGACAGATCGAACGGATCGGACGATCCGCTAGACAGCCCTAATGGTTAGAATGTATTTTGAATATGATAAAGTGTTTTTTTTAAAATGTGCAAAATGTATTTTGTAACATGACTAGTGTTTGAGACATATGTGCAAAATACATGTTGTAGGTGTAGAATACATGTTGTAGGTCTTTTTGTTAACCAAAATGAGTAAAGTGAAAAATGAAAAGTCGAAAAGCTCCTCCTAGCATACTTTTGGCTTCTCCTTTATACAGACTAATGTTAAAAAACCAAAACACATTCTCCCAAGATGCATTTTGCGATTTCCAGCCAAACAACCAAAATAAAAAGAAGTAAAAATAAAAAGTTGAAATTGAGGTATCCAAACAGCCCCATAAATGTCCGAAAAAATTTTTTTTTTTTTTTACGTGAATGACATACCCGACGAGTTCTACAAATATAAAACCGGGGATGCTTGTCCACACCAAACCGTGCCATGAGGCCAAATCCATTGCGAAAAACTCGGATTTGATCAAGCATCACGGCTCGGATTTAATTGAGCTCGGATGGCCGCATGGCACGGTGCCCGGGCGGGGCCGGGTGTCCAGCCCCCATTCCATAAAACCAGATCCGACTAGACCAAAAGGAGAATTGGACAGAAGTGGTCCATTCAAGGCTCCTAACTAGTATTTCCCTCCCGTACAACCCAATTCAGGAGGTGTTCCACTAACCCAGTTTCACTGTTTTTATGTGATGTGTTGTGAGAGAATGATTTATCGCAGTATTTAAAAATAATAATTTTTTGTCAGTGGAACACCTCATCAACCTTTTAAACCAGCCAGAGGAGCTTGGTTAGGTCCTTTCGTATTCCTTCCTGAATAAGCTTTCCACTCCCAATTTTCTGTGTCAAACAACTCCCCTGATTCCCTCCTTTCTTCTCCATACCAAAGCAACAAATAGGGTTTCAAACTCAAGAGGAAGATAGTAGATACCATCAAATGGGTAAAAAGAAGATAGCCAAGAAAACTACCACTGATAAGCAGAAGAAGATGCCAACACCCAGAGTTGCAAGAACCCAACAAAATCTGAAGCAGGAAAAAAGGGTTAGATCTCGGGAAATTCTTGAGAAAGAAGAGCCAAAGGAACCACCTCGGAAAACAAGAGCTCTTGGTAACTCCTTTTACTCCTTTATTTCCCCTTTTTTCCTTTTATTTTTTGTGATTTGGTAAAGCTCAGAATCTGTAATTTTTAGGGATTTTGACTATTCATACAAACTTGTATCTCTGAGCTTTATTTTTCATTTCTTTCACAGAGTAATTTGGTAAGAATGATGTAAAATGTACCAAAAAGATACTTATATTTTGATTGATTTATTCCCCTTTGTCATCTCACCCCTTTCTCATCCTCTAAAAGGCTTTATCCATTGCTCATACTGTTATGTTAAGATATCAGCAGTCTCAAAAGCTTAAGCTGTTAGGAGTAGGTCAAACAATGTCTATTAAGCTATCAAGTTACCGGCAGTCCCAAAAGCTTAAGCTGTTAGGAAGTGGGCCCAACCATGTATGTCAAGCTATCCAACACGTACCCCATATGTAAAGTATCAAACTTCATCCTTTTAAATAGAAGAACAAATAAAACTTACATGTGTTGATGTAAAAATTCCTATCAAAATTGAGCAACAGAGTGTGGGTTAGAGATGCTCTCGCTGCCTTTTTGTATTGTGGTTCTGTTTGTGTTTTTGTGTTAACTCTTAAGTTCTTAACTACTAAATACTAGTAATGTTTTGTCTTTATATTGCTTGCTTTTGGGATTCCTTTCATTTTCTACTGCTGCATGAAATATGTGGATTTAAGTTTATGTTTATGCCCTGTTTGAAAATTGGGGACACGGAAAGGAAAGGAAAAAGAAACTTTGAGAATAGGGTGAAGGTACATTCAGTGTGCCTGATTCTTTGTTTAGCTATTTTCTTCCCTTTTTCTCTCATTGCAAACAAGGGAAAATAATTTTCCCTTCCTTTCTTCTGGTTTGCATATATTTGGTCTTTCCTTTGCACTTGACACGTGTCCCATATTTTCCGATCACTTCCCGTGAGTGGCTGCCCCAAAAAGGAATTTTTAGGTAGGCATTAGAAAATTATAAATCAAACCAAATAAAGCCTCAAGCCCAAACTAATTCGGCTACATGAATTCATTTTCTCTGTTGAGATTTGTCCAGAGTATCGTGTTTTGTTAGATACAGCGAAAGAAAAATGGCATTGACAATCCACAGGGCGCTGTTTTAGTGTACCAAAAGGCCATTGTTATCTATATCAAGTGATAAATCTCTACAATCCTATGTAGCACCGACACGGACATGCAACATGACATGAAATAGATAGTTCGACGCCCAAATTTTAAAAACTTAGAGGACACAGACATGGTGGTGATACAATTTATATAATATTTATGTATTCCATCATATGAATCCCTCTTGTGCTAGTAGCTTTCTTCTTTCCTAGTAGCTTTACTTCCTCTTGTAGCTCGGTTGTTAGGTAGCTGCTTCCTATCCTAGTAATAGTCGTTTTCTTCTTTCTTATTAACTAGTTGGTAGTTCCCAATTCTTAATCCCAGTAGCTAGCTTTTCCTATCCTATCTAAGTAGCAGACTATTGAGTGTACTAATTATTTGTATTCCACTGATAGTCTGCGCTTCCTAAAAACGGCTCCAATTCAAAATATGTATCACCATATAAACCTTTAATCTTATTTATCATCACATCATTCACAAAAGTATTCCAACAAGAAGCATTTCATTATCTCTATGTCTTTACAATCAATAATCATACAAAGAGGAAAGATTTTCTAAACTTTTACAAGAGTTTAAACTATTCTGTCTAACACCTCCAATGTGTCTTGCGAGTGTCCCCGATGTGTCCACACCAAAAACGTTGAGAAAATATATGACACTTTGGATTTGAGTGTCGGACACGCGTCCTAAAAGATCAAAATATGAATTTACGTGTTCATCTTTTTCCCTCGAATTACCTATCTATGGTTTGTTTTCATTACCAATTATAATTATGTTTTGGTTTTATGTTGCCACCACTTTTTCCCTCGTCTCCCTAATCAGGGCCTCCCGGCGGTGAAAGAATGTTAACACCACCTGCAAATCTCAATTGCATTCATTCTGAAACGGATCCAACCAGTCGAGAAAGCAAGAATAGTGTTAGCAGTCCGAGGATTCACGAAAGAAACGAAAAGGCAATAGTTGATCCCATCGCAGGTTTGCTCCAGAGTGTGACGGACAAGAACGTTAGCATTGATAATTATTGTAAAACCCCTTCAAGCAGAACAAATGCAATCAAAGAGACCATGCAAATCGTGTTGCCTATCATGGAGGAAATAATGAATCACCAAGTTTACACTTGCAACAAGCACGCCATTGGGGACGCAATAAAAGTAATGCATGATATGGCGTACTTCGGAGAGGCCCGGGGGGCCTCTCTATTTATGGCTTATCCGGCATCTCTGTGACTACCCTTTGAAGATAGATGTATTTGTGGAGTTGCCTGATGACACTGTAAGGATGAAGTTCATCAAAACAGAGCATACAGCGGCAATGGTTATGGCAGAGACTTCACCGAGTCCATACGGCCCTCCCCCTCCGTTAGACTGATTTCCTCCGGTCGTTTAAGTTGGAGTCCTTAGTCCTTGCCCACTTATTTTTTTTAAGTGCTATCACTCTCTGAGTACTATTATGGTTCCAATTGTGTTGTGGTATGGTGCTTGGTACTGTATTTTTGTCCGTCGAAGTTGGTACTGTTAGTTTTTTTTGGGTTCTGCGATGATGACTTGACTGTATTCCTATGAATAGTAGTTGTTTCATTCCTTGGCTGCCTGTAGGGCTGCAACAAAGCTGCTCGCGAGCAGTTTGAGGCTCGGCTCGAACTTGAGTTTTAGGCTCATTTTGTAAACGAGCCAAGCTCAAACACTACAAACTCGGCTCTACTTGCGCTTGTTTGCACCCCTAGACTAGAAGTATTCGTGTTTCGTTCAGTGCCTGCAAAAAAAAGTTCCAAACACAACAAAATTGTGTTTTCTATAAAGGAATAGAAAATTCCTAAACGGATCAGTCCAGCTGGGGAGTGGCAGAAGTAGCGAAAATGTAGCTTCCATTGAAGCATTGCTCCTGAGTGTGAGGGACAAGAAAGTTATACTAGCATTCATATCCACCACCTTCGCAGCACACATTTCGTCCGGGAGGCCATTGATGTTATGTCGACCATGCATGTAAAAATGCTGGTTTTTCAGGACGGTGCGAATTCGGATTTGAAGTTAGCATTCATATCCAGCACCTTCGCAACACACATTTTGTCGGGGAGACCATCGATCGATGTTATGTCGACCATGCCGGTTTTTTAGGACAAGTGTACAACAACCAACTCTAACAAGTCTCTAATACACTCACATGATGTGTGGATCCCACACATACTTCACACTCAAGTGTGTGTGAGCTTCACATATCATGTGAGTGTGTTGGAGACTTGTTGGAGTTGGTTGTTGTACACTTATCGTTTTTGTACACCATTACACAGGTACATTAATCGTAGTGGAGGGTGCCAAATAGTAGTCTACCACTTCACTTGCAATTGAACGGAGAAAAAATATTTCCCAAAGCCCGAATTAATTAATTAATGTAAGGGGTTTAATGGAAGGGATGTGATGTAGGACAAGATATATATCCCTATTATTTATGGAATCATTATTTAGGTAATAATTTTTATTTACGACTAGTATTAGGAAATTTTATTTGTGCTGCCTGTTTTGTACGTTTTTTTATTTAGTTTTGGTAAGATTTGATTTTATTTCCCTTATTGTCATGGTTTCCAAGTAATAATTTGCTTGGTCTCTACTCTAGGTAATTTCTTTTTAGCTAGGACTTCTACTAGTATAAATAAGGATGTAGGCTATGGGCATATTAACCTCTTATTCAATAATAATTCTTGAGTTAAATCTCTCTTCTTGTGGATTCAAGAACTCTCGAGGATTCGAGACCTATTTTCGTTTGAACTAGTACGCTAACTAGTTTCTCGTGAATTTCACTGCATCAAGTGGTATCAGAGCGGGTTTTTCCTGGCGCGATGGCACCAAACAAAGTAGATGACACACCCTTTGATGTTGCTCAAAGGTTTGTTGACCAGAGGAAGATGGTAGAAGAACAACAGACAAGTATCATGACGGAAAATCCATTAATCGTTGCGATTGTTGACTCTTCGCCTCAACCAAAGACTAGGGAGGGTTGTAGAGAATCGCGCAGAGGGAGTTGCCCAACGCCGTCCTCTTAACCAGGTTTGGGAACACGCGGTGGGATTTGCCCAACGCCAGCCCTGTAACCAGATTGTAGTTGGGAGACACCCAACTAACAGTATTGATAGTGAGAAATCAGAACCTGATTTCAGGTCTTATGATAATTTGCCTAAATTAAGTGGTTATGAGTATTTTGAATATATTTTAGATTGGATTTTAGATATTGATGATTTCTTTGAGTATGTGAGAATGCCGTCTGAAATAATGTGGAAATATTTGCTAGCGAAACTTACGGGACGAGCGCTACGATGGTGGTTAGATATGCAAGATAAAAGAGAACGATTGGGAAAGCGTCGTATTCGCGCATGGTCAAGAATCAAAAGACTTATGATGGAGAGATTTTTACCATGAAATTATGAGCAACTTTTGGAAGAAAAATATGGGTCAAAGCAACAACATACATTTCACACATCTGCCGATGTTGTTGAAGAAGTTGTTAAATAAGAGGTAATTCCAGTTATAGTAAAGAGCAAGTTGATATAGCAATAGCGGCAACGGGAATATCGTGATTGAAGTTAATGAAGAGCAAATCAATACAGATTTGGGTGATAAGCAAAAAATTGATATTGTTGTTGATGATCAAGTTATTGAGGACCAACACATTTTTTCACAAGAGGTGATCGATGCTGCCACCTTATGTAATGGCTATATGAGCAAGCCGGTCTTTCTAAATAGGTCGATCATTGACGTGTCAACCAATACCAAACTGGTACAAAATCAAGAGAACACACAAAGTCAAGTTGATGTTGATTCTCTTGGAGTGCAGCGATATGATTGGATTCCCAATATTCATCTACTGGATCTTATGAGTCAATTGAAGCATGTAGAGAAGATATCATTGCAAGTAATTTTTGGTATGAAACTTTTTTGGAAGGAAATCAAGCGATTGAAGTATTCCAAGTATCTATTTATTTGGTATGGAAGATGGCAGATTCCTAAAGAAAACTCGAGGTCGAGTTCTTTTGAAGAAAAGGTGAATGATGTAGGACAAGATATATACCCCTATTATTTATGGAATCATTATTTAGGTAATAATTTTTATTTACGACTACTATTAAGAGATTTTATTTATGCTGCCTGTTTTGCGCTTTTTTTTATTTAGTTTTGGTAAGATTTGATTTTATTTCCTTTTTCTTATAGTCATGGTTTCCAAGTAATAATTTGTTTGGTCTCTACTCTAGATAATTTCCTTTTAGCTAGTATAAATAAGGATGTAGGCTATGGGCATATTAACCTCTTATTCAATAATAATTCATGAGTTAAATCTCTCTCTTCTTGTGGATTCAAGAACTCTCGATGATTCGAGACCTCTCTTTGTTTGAACTAGTACATTAACTAGTTTATCGTGAATTCTGCTGCGTCAGGATGCTTGGAAGGCTCATTTTTAGCTTTTCATTTTAACTTTATGACTTTTTGAATTATTGTTAGAATGTATTTTGTTAGCCAAACACTCATAAATAAAAAAATGTGAAAATGAAAAATAAAAAAATAGGACGCCAAACAACCTGGCAGAGTGGTAGTATGCGCGCGCGGCTTAGTTTTTCGTTTGATTTTAACAACTGAGTTGCTAAAATCAATCATGATTTTAGCAAATGAGTTCAGGTGCTAAAATCATAAGTATTTCAAATCACAAAATTAAGTGGTTCCGTTTATCGTTTTTCGATTTTTTTCACACAAAAATTAAAGTACACGATGAATACTTTAATTTGGTGCGAAAAAAATCAAAAAACGATACACGGAACCACTTCATTTTTTGATTTCAAAATCCATCTTCATTTTTTTATTTCAAAATCATTATTTTAGCACCTGTTAAACTCATTTGCTAAAATCAAACGGAAAACTAAGCCGCCTCTCGGATTAATTGCCACCCACCACGGGGTGTAAAAGTGAAAAAAAAAAAAAAAAAGAAGTTCCCGTAGCCCAATTCCCGCCAAGAATTTGCTCTCTCATCCCCGACCCTATCTGAACCTGAGGTTGGGTTTCTCTTTAACCCGAGGTTAGGTCCTTTCGTGTTCCTTCCTGAATAAGCTTTCCCACCCCCAATATTCTCTCTCAACTCCACATTTCCCTCCTTGCTTCTCCATACCAAAGGAAATACATACAGATTTGAAACTTCAAAAAGATCTGAAATGGGTAAAAAGAAGATAGCCAAGAAAACTAATCCTAAAAACCAGAAGATACCAACGCCAAAATGTGCGAAAACCCAACAAAAACTGGATCGGAAGAAGAGGGTAAGAGCTCGGAACATCGTCCAGAAAGAAGAGCCAAAGGAACCACCTCGGAAAACCGGAGCTCGGGGTTGTCTAATTAGTAAACTCTTCTATTCCCCTCTTTACTTTTTTCCCTCCTCTGTTTTATTTTTGGGTTTGTTTTGGGAAAGGTCTGAATCTGAAATGTGTGTGGTAGATTTCTTCTTTTCAGAGCATCTTCAACCCATTTCTCCGATTACGATGATGAAGATAACATTTAAATTTAGAGTTAGTCTCTAATAGCTTAAGCTTTTAGATGAGTAAATGGTTAATAATCTAATATGGTACCAGAACTTGCACCGTGTTCAAACCTCGCCGCCTACTTGATACGTAAAATAAGTTCAATGTGTTTAGCCTGCTTGTCAGAAAAGTTTGGCAACACGTGAGAAGTGTGAATGATCTGAACCCTTTAACATGTCAGACTTTTAAAAGAATCGGTGGTTAATAATGTATACGTGGTGGTTAATAATGTATACGTCGTCAGAGCATGCAATGGATCCTGTGTTAACAATTAGTGCCAAGATTCTAAAACTCGCTAGGCGCTCCCAGGGCGGCCGGGGCACCTTCTAGCTTATAGGGCCGAGTACTTGGTGCCTAGTCGGGCAATTAGTCGGGATAGTCGGTCTAGTTGGGTTAGTCGGGGCTAGTCAGCGAGGAGCCTTCTAATGCAGCCTTCTAATGCCTAGGCTGTGAGTACTCGGCCTTCCAAACCTTCTTTTAGAACACTGCTCAGTGCATACCTAGTTGGAGTATTAAAATATTTGCCTGTGTTTAACTAGCTTATGGAGGAGAGTCTAACTACACACGAGGGCGTGTTAAGAGTATACATCTATATAATAGAATTGAGTGGAAAAATATCTAGGCATACAAACATAGCAACATCAACAGCATTCGATCATATTTTCATGTTAAATTATAGCCGTCAGATCATTTCTTCTTTAAACGATACAGAGAATAATCTTTTAATAAATCTACCCCTCTCTCCTTGATTTTTGGCAACTATCCCTATTTTAATGTTTCCTTTTCTGTCAAATAGGAAAATGTCTCAAAATGATAATGGACCCTGCATTTGTATGGTGGAGCAGGTAATTTATTTAGGTTGATGCTGCAATATGTTTCGACGTGCCTTTAGGCACAAACATCCTCTCGTACTAATAAAGTTACCCCTTTCTAACAATTTATGTTTTTAGGTGAGCTGGTGCCCTAGGTTTTTAAATTTTTTTTTTTTTGAAGTTCCGTATATATACTATGTGTCGAGAAATTGCATAAATGCAGTGTTCTAAAAGAAGGTATAGAAGGCTGAGTACTCGCCTCCTAGGCGCTAGAAGGCCCAAGTCGCCCAACTAACTCGACTAGGCGCCAAATACTCGGTCCTATAAGCTAGAAGGTCCCCGGCCGCCCTGGGAGCGCCTAGCGAGTGCTAAGGTGCATTCTCTCTAAGATTTGAGGTCTTGTGTTCAAGTCTCACACCTTTACTTTTTTACACCAACTAACATACCAAAGCTAAAGCTAGCAATTAAGTTTCTGATGGGATTGGATCCTGGACCATCTAGTTCCCAAAAAATTCCTTGCCACTAGACCAACAACACTGATTGTAAGAGAATTCGAAAACTATTGTGGTAATAATTGTTCTCCCTTTTTATGAATAGGAATTTTCTCCTCTGAAATTTGGTTTGTAATCAATTTTATAGAATTTTTGAGATTTAAAAGCATGTCGAGTTTCAAATTATTGACAAAACTTTACACTATGGATATTAACCTATCCAAACAAGCGTTTTTTTTGGTGTTGTACATAGCTGATCTACACTTGTACTTTTTGACATATATTGATATTTTTGGGTGCCACCCCCACCTTCAAATCCTGATTCCGCCGTTGGCTGGTGGTTAACAGTTTTTATATGGTATTATAGCAGACAATAAATACTGTGTTCAAATTTCACTGCTTACCTAGTTGTTAAAGTACTTGCACATGTTTAGCCCACATATGGAAGAGATCCTGGCTTCAGATGAGGATATGTGATATAAATAATAAAGCTGCGTACTCCTTTCTCTAACAACTTAAGTTTGAGATGAATTGGTGGTTAATTATCTAATATTAGAATAGGTAAAAAGATCCTTTGTTTGGATCTCACCGCCTACCCAATAATTATAATATTTGCACATAGTTAGCCTGTTTATAGAGAAGAACCTGACTATATGCGAGGGAGAGTGTTCAAGATATAAACTTTCAAATAGCTTAAGTTGTAAGATGAGTTGGCACCTCGGCGATTATTGATCTAATATAGTTAAAACACAAACTTGCGTTGTGTAGTCAGGCTTTTCTACATAAATGGGTTAACATGTGCAAGTATTTAATTATCACGTAGGCATTGACGTTCATAGGCATATTAAGAGAAACATTCGAAATAGATGTTACACATAACAGAGACGGTAATGAAAAATCACAGGATGGTTGTTAATGTACCAAAAGTTCATTGGATTTGGATTTAATTATGTTTGTATTATCTGTCTATAAGTATGTTTTATTTATATGTCGCTACTGTTTTCCCCCCTCTTCCTCTCCTAACCAGGTCCTCCTATCGACGAAAGAATGTTGAAGCCGCCAGTGTATCCCGATAGCGTGGGTTGCGAAACAGATCAGTCAAGTCAGGGAAGCGTGGAGAGCGTTAACAAACCGAGGTACTCAATAGCAGATTGTGTATCGAAGCTAGCTGAGATACCGGGCATTACAGTAGGAGATCCCTTTTTCATGTTTGTCCTCGATCATTTTCGAATTGACCCTATCCAAAGGATTCATCTCATGTCGATGGAAAATGATAAGTGTTGTCTATCTTATCTGAACTATGTTAGGGAAAAGTATGCTTCTAAAAAGAACACTTAGAGAGAGCACAATGCCAAAATGGTATACCTAGTGATTTGCCAGTCTCTGTACGAGCTTTTGTGGTTGGCTTTAGATATGTAATTTTGATGATTTCGCGTATTAAATGAAAGGATCAGGATCAAAGGGACTGGACGGTCCTGTCCATGGTGTATAACAGACCAAGTTGAAGCAGAACGGCCATTAGTAGTTTTACTACAGCTCTGGCAGTTTACTTTATTACATCTTTACCTTCTCGATTACTTCCTAAGTAGCAGTTGTTTAGGAATCAAGAGATTGTTTTGTGGTTTTTTATCTTCTTGTTCGGTTCCAATTGGTGCTTCCGAAGATGTTCACGAGGGTTTAGGACGTGGAGAAGATAAGGGCAGGCTAAAATCTTTGATTTTAGCACCACCTTTTCTCATTTGTTAGAAGTCAGCCAGTGATTTTTACTTTTTTTTCTTTGTTGTTAGTGGCTCGCATGGAAGTACTCGTAAGAGTGTTGCGAGTACAGCTGCCATCTTGGAGTCCATAAACAAGCTGATCCAGACTATGAAGAACAAAAAACAAGCTGATAGAGAGTCAAGAAAAGAGGCTCTCCGTAAGCTGAATTGTCTGCCCATTTTCCGTGACAAGCAAAACCACGAAATTCAGGAACTTCGGCGGTGGGCATACCGGCTGTTGGAGAATAACATTAAAGTGGACATTTTCTTGTCGTTCAGCAGTACTGATGTGGGCCGTCAGACATGGCTCTACTTTGAGAATCGGGCAGCTCTTGCTGAGTATCGCACTGGCCGCGCAAAGGAAGGGGCGCTTCCACCACCTCCCTTCCCACCGCCCCCTTATGACTAGTTTTTAAAAATTGGACGGTTTGTTTGGTTAACTGTACTAGAATTTAAGTTCTTTAAACTTTATATATTTGTAGCTGGTGTTTCTTGATTGTGTTTGTTGGACAGTAAACTTGGGTGTTTGGCATTAGCTTATTTGAACTCTGTGTTGAGCTATTTGTAGTGGACTCAACAATGTAGTAGGATACCGTGAGTATTTATTGGACAGAAGCTTGGCCCTTCGGTGCACATCGTAAGTGTTTTCTAATTTCCTTCCTTCAATTACCTAAAGTCACAGGTTCAATTCTCATTTTTTTTGCATGACAAAAAAGATTTCATTAATCATTGAAGGTAAACAATGATCAATAGGAACAAGGAGAAAGTATCAAACAAAGCCTAGTCCGAGACCCAATCCTCGAGGTCCACACCTAAAGGGCCCAAGCCCAACCCCAAAGGCCACGAAGCCCAGAAAGAAAAATAAAGCCCCAAAAAACCCCTAGGACGACTCAATTCTCATTGCCATGCGGTCCAATGATCAATTAGTTCTGCTGTCGAAAGATTTGACATGAGGTCTAATGTCTCCTCGAATTAAATAGAAAGCCAATATGGATGTCGAACTCGTGTTTGTGAAATAAGAAAACATGGCAATGTCAATGCTGCAGCTTCTACTACTGGTGAGAAACAAAGCAGTTTAGAAATAAATAAAAAAATGGCCTATGAAAACTGGTGATGTTCTAAGCACTTTAGCAACGCTTTTAAAAATCTCTTCCAATCTTTTCGAAAATAATGTTCAAAACAAATCTTTTGGGAAGTCACTTCAAATCCAAAACAATTCTTTCTATATATCATACATTCTTCTTTTCCCTATTGTACTTATTTCATCTTTACTTAAAGTTGTGTTTATTAAAAAAAAAACTGTAGGAACTCTCCCGTGCACGTGTACTTGTACTTGTACAACAAAAGAATCAACAATAACACTTGAAAAAAATCCTAGTTTGCCTAAGTTTATAGATTTGCTATGTTTAATCTTTTGTAAAAATCAGCCCACTAATCAAAAAGTCAATCAATCACATAACGGAAAGCAAACAATCGAAGAACACCAAGATATAAGTGGAAAACCCTAAATGAGAAAAAAAACCACGGGAAGGAATTAAAAACACTATACTCAATGTGTAGTAACAAGCAATCTTACCTACGATTAGAATCCTCACAATCAAGCCTAAGATCTACTTGTCAAATCCACATTCACCACACCCAGTGCTTTGACTACCGCTGCCTTGAATCCACAAGCCTTCCGTTTGCCTCCCGGAATCCACCAAAGGACTTTTATTGCCTAGGAATCCTCCTTAGAGATTTTCTCAAAAAGATGATTGTCGATGTAGAATAAAACTCTTGAAGATGATCGTTTAGCACTAAGACTCTATTGATCTTCACCTCTCTTCAAGATACACAAACCCTAGCTGCCAAAAGTATTTTAACGATGAGTAGGAGCGCAGGGAATAAAGTGTGGTTGCTCTATTTTTCGTTTAACCTAGTTGATGCGAATATATAGGCGCATAGCAATTGCTCAATCAAGAAACAAGTTGCTCGAGCAACTGGCGAACAGATGACTTGCTTGACCGGGTCGCTTGAGCAAGGTCGGCACTATTGAAACGACTCTATTTGCTTCTGAAAATACTTGACTAGGTACTGCCGCGCTCACAAACATTACATGTTGAAGTGATTCCTTTCCACAACCTAAACGGACACTCTATAAAAAAAAGAAAAAAAGAAATATAACTCAATAAATTGGGATACACAAAATGTGTGTTTTGTCAATGAAATTGCCAACACAAAAGAGCTCGGCTTTTTGGATGTCCATTCCTGAAAGAACCAACAACACTTGGAATAAAAATGTACTAAGAAATGCGTGTGACAAAACGTGTACTAGTAGAACAAAAGAACCAACAACAACACTGAGAATAAAAATGTATTCCCTCTTTCCCAATTTGAATGTCCATTTTTGAAACTCGTGCCGATTTCAATCGCTTATATCTTTCAATATGAAGAGCAAGTGGTCCCTGTAGTGCATAAAATGCACTACACGGTGTAGTGCGTATCATCCGGCCGTTCATTTCTACAATGGATGGCTCAGATTTAATCCAAACAGCCGACGGTTAGATTTAATTCATTGCTCGGATTAAATCCGAGCCGTCCATTGTCGAAATGGACGGTCGGATGGTGCACTACACGATGCAATGCGTTTTGTGCACTGCATCATCCCCGGACCTCAATATGAACGTCCAATAATATTTTATATAGATCTTGTTTGATAGTACTCGATGAGTTCTATAATACAAAGTGTTCACAATTACGAAAAATATATAAATTGAAAGAAAAAACAATAAAAAAATGACACGTGTTTCAAAAATAGACATCCAAATTGAGACAGAGGGAGTACTATGAATTGCGTGTAACAGATTTGTTGTGTGTGTCCCCTTCCTTCCAAGGTGCTCTTTCTCCCTCTCCTACCCAAAACTAAAGGGAAACCAAGACAATATTAAGCTCTCCCGTTTCTTCCACTTCAACATCATCTTTGCCCATCACTGATGTTGAAGAAATCCAATTAGCATTGCCGAAGATCAAGGGAGTCGAGAAATAGATCCTGTTAACCTCTCTCTCTCTAAAAACCCTCTCTCGCCTGTCTCTAAAAAACCCTAACAGTGGCGGCTAGATCTGGGGGGTGGGGCTCCTCCCCACCCCTCCCTTCCTCCTCTTGCCTTCTCCTCCCTCCCCTCCCCTCCTCCTTTTGGTTTCCCCTCTGTTTTTCCAGTGTGTTCTCTCACGTATCTCTACCCATCGCCTCCATGCGAGGCCTGTTTTGTTTGGGTGGTCCGGTTCCCTTTTGCGGTCTACGTCGAAGGAGTGCAGATCCGGCGTCTCAAGTCAATCTGGCTTCCGTGGCGGCGGAGTTTGGTGATACAATGAGTGGCGGCTGACGGAGGGTCGGATAACGAGTTGAGGTTGGAGTGGGCTTCTACTTTTTTCTTTCTTTTTCCGGTGCTCGGAGGTTACTCCCTGCTTGCCAGTCCGGTCTTTTCTTGTACCGATCTGGTCCTTCCAGGTTCGGTGGGTTTGGTGGTGGGCGAATAACTCCGGGTTGCTCCCTGCTTGCTGAGTTACCAATCTGATCTTGATCTTTACAGTCCGTAAGGAGTTTAATCTCTTGCCTCTGTGGATCACCCTAAACCTGACTTTGATTCGGTTTGCCCGCGCAATTTTGATTGCGATGCTCAGTTCACGACGTTTAAGACGACTTTTTTACTTTGAGCCTTATAGTTTTATCCTCTGTGTTTTTGGATTGTTCTCTAGATTAATTTCAGTGTATTTTTTGATGCAATCTTGTAAGTGCCGCTGGGCGATTTCATGGAATACTACGGATTTCCTACTGTTCAAAAAAAAAAAAAAAAAGAGAGTCGACAAATGCAGTCCTCCAAAAATTTTATCACGATTTTTGGTTACACTCTCAATTGAACGTGAAATCAATCACAAGTATTCAACTAATTGGGATAAAATTTTAGCACCCGTTTGGGAGCCTATTATTTTTTGCATTTTGTATTTTCAATCGTGAATTATAGATTTTTGGATTATGGTCAGAATAAATTACTAATCTGTAGAGAGTTTGAGAAATGTGTGCAGAAAAGATTTTGTAACAAAGTGGTGTTTGTAAGTAATCATCTAATTAGATCATGACGAGGTAATTTTACCCGGAATGCAAAATGAGAATGTAAAAATACCTCAAGGGCTAATTATCAAATTGTCTCTCCATTGTGTAATTTTGAGAATAATTTATGAGAGAATGCATTTTAGAAGTTGGCTGCCAAAAACTTATAGACAAATAGACACGCATAATCCATAATAAGGCTCCCGAACAGGCTTAAAGATTTTATAGATTGTGCAAAGGAAAATTACAAATTATTGAGGGTCCCTAAAACAGTACTATATAATATTGAAAAGTTAAAGGTTACGGACAACTTCCTCAGAACTTTCCTCCACACTAGTTGTTTTTTCTTCTTTTTTTTTTTGGACAATAACGAGAAAATTACTGGTTGTTTCTTTGAATTTGTCACTTCTTTTCCAAGTACCTCTCTCCCAAGAAAAAATAAAAAGTTAATGTTTATGAAAATGTTTTAATTAGATTTTATTTCACTACCCTTTCTTGTGATACTACTTTTATTTCTATTTGACAATTATAAAACTATCCTTCTGATCCAAATTAAATTAGAAAAGTATACAGAGATTTCGTCTAAACAGAATACTACTCTCTCCAACCCTTTTTTAGTGTCGACTATTCTATTTTGGATTATCCCTTAATAAGTACGTGTTTTGAAAAGTTAGTGAATAAATGCTCCCTACGGTTATGCGTGTTTTTTTAAAATTCTTATAGTTTTCATTCTATAATGTATTTTATATGCAATATGGATCTTATTTGATAGACCTCAATTAGTTCTATTAGACAAAATTTTAAAAAACTTTAAAAACCTTATCAATAAAAAGATATAGACGTTTGAAAATGACACAAATATACGTAGGGAGCATTTAAAATCGAACGAAGAGAGTACTACATATTACATATATTATGAAAAGAAAGTCGAGTCTGAGATCATCTTCCTTTATTGTCTTTTCTTAATTTAAAGCACATGTATAAATTATTTTATTGGTTTAAGGGTTCTGAGAGTAGTGGATGAGACTTTGAACACAGAACCCGGAGTGGGTTCTGCGCAGAGTGTTATGCAAGTATGGTGTCGTCGTGCCAGTATCGGGTTGACGATCAGAGATATTCGCCGCGTAGAGCTCGTCAAGTTCTACATGTGTGCCAAAAATCAACTCGATCGAATATCGATAAATACCTCATCGGAACACATATAACTTATTACAGTGGTTTTGATTTAGTGTTTCGGATCCATTCGGAATCATGCATTTCATGATAATAATGTTCCGATGAGGCACCTAACGATATTCAATCGAGCTGATTTTTAGTATACTTGTAGTACTCGACGAGCCTCTACGCAGTGAACGTCTTCAATCGTCGGGCTGACACAGGCATGGTAGCGCCGACCTCCGCACAACACGCTACACAGCACCCCAGTTCAAACACATGTTCAATTGTCAGTGTAAATGAAAATGTATAGTTACAGCTTGTTCCACAAATCCTGTCTTTTTAAACAATTGTCTTTTACTGAATTTTTTTATTTTTAGGGTTGCCTATTGTGAGAAAATGATACTTGTCGTACAACATCATAATAAAAGTCAGTTTGCAAAAAGACATACTCCCTTCGTCCTAATTTGCTTGCCCCTTTTCGGGAAGTGAGTTTTTAAGGGGCGTGAAAATTTTGTATTGTCTTTTCTATTTTGCCCCTAAGTCCAGTCAATGTTACTATGACCAATTTTGTAGGGCTAATTTTTTATATGAAACTCAGAACATATGAATCTTGTTTGATAGATATCAATTAGTTTTATTATACAAATTTTTCAAAATCATAAGAACTATTATAAAATAAAAGATAGTAATAAACAAGCCAATTGAGATGGAAAAAGTAGGTTTTAAGGGTATATTTGCAAAATGACCTTGTTTGATGGATGTTTTTAGAAATGGGACAAATATTTTGAGACATCCCAAAATAGAAGGACTAGCAATTTGGGACGGTGGGAGTAATTTTCAGGAGCAACCTCTAAGCGTAATTTTCATGAATTCCAAGATAATATGCAATGGTTTTGATTTAGTGTTTCGGATCCATTCGGAATCATGCATTTCATGATAATAATGTTCCAATGAGGCACCTAATGATATTCAATTAAGCTGATTTTTACTACAGTTATAATGCTCGACGAGCTCTACACGGTGAATATCTTCGATCATCGGGCTGACACGGGCATGGCAACGGCGACTCCCGCAGAACACGCTACGCAGCACTCCCAATTTGTTGAACACATGTTCAATTGTCAGTGTAAATGAAAATGTATAGTTACAACTTGTTCCACAAATCCTGTCTTTTTAAACAATTGTCTTTTACTGAATTTTTTTATTTTTAGGGTTGCCTATTGTGAGAAAATGATACTTGTCGTACAACATCACAGTAAAAGTCAGTTTGCAAAAAGATATACTCCTTTCGTCCTAATTTGCTTGCCCTTTTTGGGAAAGTGAGTTTTTAAGGGGTGTGAAAACTTTATATTGTCTTTTCCTATTTTGCCCCTAAGTCCAGTCAATATTGTCTTTTCTGTTTTGCCCCTAAGTCCAATCAATATTACTATGGCCAATTTTTGGGGGCTAATTTTTTATTCGAGACTCAAAACATATGCAATATGGATCTTGTTTGATAGATATTAATTAGTTTTATTATACAAATTTTCAAAATCATAAGAACTGTTATAAAATAAAAGATAATGGACAAGCCAATTGAGATGAAAAAAGTACTTTTTAAGGGTATAATTGAAAAGTGACCTTGTTTTAATGGATGTTTTTAGAAATGAAACAAATATTTTGGGACATCCCAAAATAGATAGAAGAGCCAGCAATTTGGGACGATGGGAGTAATTTTCAGGAGCAACCTCTAAGCGTAAATACTACACATTATTACTAAGGGTGAGTTTTCCAAATGATAAAATATGTTAAAATCAACATTTGCCAAAGTCGCGGTTTGATTTCAATAAATGTTGATTTTACGATATTTTATCATTTACTAGAAAACTTAAGTACGGAGTAAAAAATTGACATATTGTATTAATCACTTGTAGTAGTGCAGTTTATAGCTTGTAGTAGTGCGGTAGTGAAGGGCTTGGAACAACTGTAGACTCCTTAAGCTTGAAGAAATCAGCAACTCTCGTGTAGATGCAAGGGAAGTTCAATGCGGGTTTCCTCGGGTCGTTCACGCGGCCGACGCGTCGAAGGGATCCCTCTCCATTTTGTTCTGTGAGTACCTCTGCAGTACTCTCTCTGTCTCTCTTTATAACTGATCAGAATGTTCAGAACAAATTACTCACTGAAGATTCACTGGCTAGCTAGCCAACAGTTTAGGTAAATACTGCTAAAAGTAGAAAGATGTTGGGGGAGAAAGCGATGATGCCCACAAATACGTATTCGTTGCTGGAGATCCGCCACATGTTTGCTCAGATTTTTGCCAAACTATTTGTTATTAAGATCTGGATAAACTATTGGTTTTGCCTTTGCAGGGGAGCTGCTGTAACCACAGGTCAAAAATTAATTCATTACTATAAACAAAACACATATGGTCTGTTTGGATAGCTGTGGATTTCAAATTAAGGAATTTTTTTACATTGGTCATCTCCACTAGGCACCCCTTACCCTTTTCCTAAAACACAAAATCTGAGTGAAAAGTACCCCTCAAAACCAACTCCACCCCTTATTCAAACCTATACCAAATCAAGTTTTACTCAAATTTACAATCATGCCATTGACAAGGCTTTTACTCGATTTTATGATTGTATTTGGGTTTGCCCATTTGATTGCTTCATACCAAATGAAGCTTTTACCCAAATTTTTACTCCAATTTGAGTAAAATCTGAGTTTAAGGGTTGGAGATGCTCTTTATTCAATGAGAATTACTCAAACTTAGGTTTGATACTTTACGTAGGGATTTCAATACTGAGCTTGAGAGCTCTATTATAATTGATTTGAAGTAGCTACTTAATATAACTCCTATTATGTACCTATTTCAAATCCTTGATTGTAACTTGTAAGGATTGTATTTGTACAATGATTCTAATTAATTACATTACAAGAGATTTTGGTTATAGGTGCCTTGTGAAACTAATGTGAAATATGGATAAAGTAGAAGAGATGCTTTGTAGAACCAAATTGAACATCATATCCTTCGATATGACCATAACTATCCAAACAGATCCTAGATGTTTTTTCAGCAACTCTACCAAAACCTTTCTTTTCCCCATAATTTTCAATCTCTATTTTCTGATATGAACCACTTGACCATCTCTAACAGTTGTCTTACAGAACAAAACATTTACTTCTTCAAGGTTTTAGGAAAAAAAATGTCACAGAAACAAATATTTCTTGCTCTTTCTTTCTTCTTTTTTCTTTCCTTTCCATGTCTATAACAGGACAGTTTAATTTGGATTTGGAGATTGACAGTCTAGTGGGACAGCGAGAAATGGTGAGAAAAGAAAAGAAACAAGAAAATTGGGTGGTTTAAAAGTGTTTTAATAGGTAGTTCTAACAGAACAAAATATTGTTTTATAATGTGTTTTAAGTTTCCAAAAAAAGTTGTTCTATTGGTTTTTGCTTGTCTGAGAGAAATTTCTATACATTCTACAGCAAGTTCAAGAGAGTTTTCTTCATTGACTTTGATTATACCTTCTCTTTTTGTTTTTTAGGTTTGGCATTTGCCCAATGGTTTGTAGGCGATGCAGTGGTGGATGTCTTGATTACATACTTCACAGATAGCTGGAAGAGAGACAATCTCCTGAAAGCTGTTGGAATCGTTAATTTACTAAACGGGTTATCGTCTGTTCTGGTCCTTGCAATGACTTACATCTCTGAGAACCATGTTAGTCCTCTCAAAGTCATTGTCTACTCGACTGCTGCCTACATCCTTGTAAGTTTGTGATTACATAGAAATCTTGGTTTATGAGATTCCACAAATGAAGTTTGTGGGTGTTCTGGTTGAAGTGAATTTAATTAGCGAGTGTTGTTTGCTTTAGTTGCTTGTCACTTGCTACGTTGATCTTTTATAGTATTCGGTTAAGGAATAAACGTTATACTCTGAAAGAGAAGAAGAAAATACAAATATCTTAAGAACAAGAAGTAACCTATCTTCTTCTTTTTTCATATGTTTAATCGGCTTATTTTGGAGTATTTCTTTAGAGACTAACAAGAACTGATGTCCACCATGTGATGATGGCAATATGATATGTGTACTCCTGTATTTACTTGTTTTTTAGAAATTTTCTAAGTTAAGCTGAACATTGTCCTCGACCAAAATGCAGGGAATGGTGATGTTATGCATTTCGGCCTTCCATTCAATTCCTGATGATAAGACCGGGATGTACTTTGTACCTGCAGTGCTTCTGCTATCTGTGGGAAAATCTGGAGGGGTGCCTATCTTGGAAGAATTCCTAGTTGGCCAATTAACGGCCCATGAACCGCGGCTGGTGTAGGGGGTGTAGTTCCACGTTAGCCTGTATCACGTGCAGGCTTGACTCGACCTCTAAATCTGCAAAACAAAGAATAGGTTAGAGCACCCTTGCCTCTATTGGCAAAGGCCCTCCGATGCTTAAGTTAGTACCGGATTACTAATCAAGCCAAGAACACAATGCGTATAACTGGGTGTTACCGCGTACCTTTTGTCATGGTTATCGCCTTGTATTTATAGGTGTAGATGTTCATCAATTTGGGCATCTCGTGCCCCCTGTTTCCTATTCTCTTTAGGAATCCTTCTCCTAACAGGACTTTCCTATTAAGAGATAACTTCCATATCCTGCTAGATCTCGTCTAGCAGAGGTCTTTCTTTCCATATAGGATTCTTTCCTATATGGGGCATACTCCTAACCTCGTTAGGGCTTCCAACGTTAATCCCCCATCTCACGGGATTGCTCCTTATCTCATAAGGAACCGCCTTAGATGATTCTGGAATGTCTCACCGCCCTATACGCGGCGGTGCCGTGCTTCCACGTAGCTCGGACTAACTCGTACATAGCTCAACTCATCATGCCGAGCCGAGCTATGTATTCCAGAATGCTGTTCAAGCTATACACGTAGCCCGTATAGCTCGGCCATACCAGGGGCACCCCCTATATCTTACGCCGAGCTAGTGCATCCTGATGTATTAACTTACTTTAGTTATCATGACCTTATTCATGGTCTAACCAGATCGGCACAGGGCTCACGGACTCCCTATGTGGTGCCGAGCTATTCACCCTCTCGTGGTGAACTGCCCTAGGCACGTGCTATGCCTAATAGTGGGGTAATCAGATTTTACCCACTCCAATTGCTCCCCAGCTCTGTCATTGCTGTCATTCATCAGCGGTGCGCAGAGCTCCAACGGTTACTGATGCATCTCCTGCACGCTTCCCTCTCACGTGGGGAACAGGGTTATCCTCGCATTAAATGCGAAATGACCCGTTGATGGCTTGGATAAGTCCAAAGGACGATTCTGCTGACGTTTCTCATACGTCACGCTCCACTTTTATGGGGTTTCGGGCGGGATAATCATTACTTTTTCCCTCCCAAAACCTTCTAAACCCAAAAACCCCTCCCCTTCCCTTTCACTTCACACTCGTCAGAAGCAAGAGAGAGAGAGAAGAAAACGTCCTTCTGCCATTTTCGTTGGTTAAGCTTTCTGCAATCAGAAATTTTCTTCGATCTTCGTCGGGAAGCGTCTTCCATTTTCGTCGGAGAACACCGTTTTAGGCCCACCCTCTCCACGTAAGTGACCTTTCTAGAACTCCATTTCTATTTCGTGTTTGCCCTCTTCGTTGTTCCCCTCGTCTGTTCATCTTCTTGCCTTCTGGGTTTCAACTGAAGTAAACCCTGATTCCTACTTTCTAAATGGGAAGACACAGGGCCCTTGTTAGTACCCCTGAGAAGATTGTAGAGTTTCGTAGGACATACGAGATTCCCGCCGACGTACAATTCCGGCTGGGCAGGTCCGATGACCTAGTAGTAGAGGGTCAGGATGAAAACCAAATTTACGTCCCTTTGATCTTCATTGTAGAAGGTGGCCTTAGGTTTCCCCTTCACCCCTTCTTTCGTGAGGTCTCTGTTCTAGGTGTCAGCTGAATCCCAGGCAGCTATGTCCCAATTTTGTCAGGGTAGTAATGGGCACAGTGGCCCTTAATAGGCTGCTCGGCCTCAACCTCGACTGGTGGGACTTACACTATCTTTATAGTGTAGTCCCTACGGCCGAGAAGAATTATTACTTCAAAGCAAGGGATCCCAAGCAGAAGCTTATCACTGATCTGCCGAACTCCTCTAAGGGAGAGGCGGACGACTTCCTTGTAGTCACCGGCAATTGGGAGCCTAGAGATGCCGAGGGGAAGACCATCGGCTCGGCTTGCCCCAGGGCTGCAGGAGGATTACGTTAGTACTACCTTTTCCCTGGTTGGTCTATTTCTTTACCTTCCTGGGATCTGTAATTTGATTATTGCTTTTGTCATGTTTGTTTTGCAGCAACTAACCTCAATCACGGTGGTCGCATAATCCACGGCAAGCTCCACCGTGAGGATATCGCCAAGGCTCTCTGGTTTGACGGCTTTGAACCAACACCTGTTGGCCTTGGCCGTGCATCCCACCACCTGCTGGGTTATACCCCTTCTTACTGGGGCAACATAAGAAAAGAAGGAGAGCATAGATCTAGACGCGCTTGGCCACCACCTTTTTCCGTGATTGCCACAGCCCGGCCAGCCGACCGAGAAAGGACTCGTTCCCGCAGAGGCCGAGCTAATAGGAGGGTCACTCGGTCCCAGGCCCCTGAGGTCCTCCAACGGCAAGTCACCTTTGCCCACATACCCGAGATACCAACTGCCATCCCCATCCAAGAAGCCAGCACATCCGGGAGGGCGAGAGTAGAAGAAGAAGAGGAGTTTGAAGAAGAGGCATTTGATCACCGTGCAGTCGTTCAGTCTCTGACCGAGCAGGGCACCCGTCTCGCAGACTCAGACGATTCTCCAGGCTACTCTCCTTCTCCGGACCGAGAAGGTATGTCTCGCCGGCCTATCAACCTCCTCGACACTCTGACCTTGGGCGGAGCTCCCCGTGCTCCACCAGCTGCTCGTACCGTCCCTCCTCCGCCTGTGCCAGCAACGGTCTCTCTTACCGATCGGCAAAGGGAGAAGAGGCCAACTGAAAGTTCTCCAGATGCTCAGCCCTCCCCGCAGAGAAGGAGGACTGACGGGTCGGACTCTACGCAGCAGCTGCCCGAGTCCCCTCCTCTTATCCAACGCTGGGCTCCCTGTTCTAGCTCGCCCAAGTGGCGCCCCTCTTACTGTTATTGACAAGATATCTTCCACAGAGGTGGCATACGGCGTCTCTAGGGCTGCCCTTCTCCCAATCGATATGGAGCGGGAGAAGAACAGCTCCTACGATGTCCTAATGAAAACGATCTTTCAATCAAGCATCAAGGTACGTAGTCTGGTTATTGTCTTTGTTTGTAAAAGTTGGTTTCTGTATCTGCCGCCCTGATCCATATCCTTGTAAGTTGCAGGTCATGCAGAAAGCTTCTTCTGGCTTTGAGAGAGCCAAAGTGGTGCAACAGGAGCTGGAGCAGGAGAAAGAGAGGGCAGATAAGGCGGAGGAGGAGAATGCTCAGTTCGCCCAATCTTTAAGGGAGGCCCGAGCTGAGGTGGAGGCGCTGAGGGGTGAGAATGCCGATCTGCGGAAAAGGTCGGAGGAGGTAGAGCACGGCTTGAGTGAGCAAGCGAGGCTGCGGCGGAGGCCAAGGCGGAGGCGGAGTATGATCGGGCCGTCCCGGGAGGTCAGAGGATTACAAGGCGCAGATGCCAACTGTCCAGGACACCATCTGGGAGACGGCCTGGCGGCGTTGTCTCACTAAGCTCGGCGTTGATGAGTCCTCCCCCCATTGGGCTAATATGGAGTTGCCGAGTGAGATGGCAGCCGTTCAGGATCAGCTTGCTGATCAAACTCCTCCGGTACCTGGAGCTCAGTCTGGAACCCCCTTGGAGCAAACCCATATGGAAGAAAACACAAGCCGCCAAGAAGGCTGGGCGGTCTTCTTTGGAGGTAATCCAGATCCCACCCTTGCCACTGACGCTCAGAGGCTCAGTGAAGAGGCCTAGTGCCTTTGCTACTTTTTTTTGATTGACCCTGCGCGGTACTGCTCGGCCGTATGTGGCCTGTCCTGATACTTTGATATTTGTTTTGATGATCATACTCTTTTAGCTGGTCCTGTGTGACCTTGTTTGGCCGAGTGTGGCCTTTTATACTTTTTTTTAAATCTCTCGTACTTATTCATGCTCTTCAAATGCTATGGCATCTTTGCAGTATTTATTGTAGATGCTCCAGTTTCTTCATACTTAGAGTCAATTTGGCAATATTCATTGCTTATCTAAGTTCTTTCGTACTTAGAGATAAGTTTGCATTACTCGTTGCAAATCCCTAAGTATGAACATACGTAGAGATTTCTTGCATTATTCGTTGCAAGTCTAAGTTTATTCGTACTTACATTTTGGGTGTACTGTCCGTTGCACATCCAAGTCTCTTTATACTTAGAGATAAGTTTGCATTACTCGTTGCAAATCCCTAAGTGTGTTCATACTTAGAGATTTCTTGCATTATTCGTTGCAAGTCTAAGTTTATTCGTACTTAGTTTTTGGGTGCACTGTTCGTTGCACATCTAAGTTTCCTCATACTTAGAGATAAGTTTGCATTACTCGTTGCAAATCCCTAAGTGTGTTCATACTTAGAGATTTCTTGCATTATTCGTTGCAAGTCTAAGTTTATTCGTACTTAGTTTTTGGGTGCACTGTTCGTTGCACATCTAAGTTTCCTCATACTTAGAAATTTGGTGCAGTGTTCGTTGCACATCTAAGTTTCCTCATACTTAGAAATTTGAGCAGTGTTCGTTGCTCACCTAAGTCTTTTCGTACTCAGGATTTTTTACCCGATAACTTAGAGTTATTGAAGTACTCATATGCTCTGCTCCCCAATAGGAATTTAAATTTGAGACAATTTCGGTTCGTATTTAAGCGATATCATAATAAGAGGAAAAACATGAACTTCCATACATGTGTGGAATAAAGATAAAGGATCTAAATAACTTATGCTGGTGATTTCATTCGTAATCCCAAAAAGGTTCTAAAAAAGAACGTGAATTTACTGGAAAACAGATGTGACTGTATTCGTAGTCACATAAACTACTGGTAGAACTTCCTCAGATTCTGGACGTTCCATGGCCGGGGTACTGGGTCTCCGTCCAGGTCGGCCAAGCGATAAGCCCCAATTCCAGCGATCCCCACGATCTTGTATGGGCCCTCCCAGTTCGGCCCGAGCTTCCCATCAGCGGATACTTTGGTGTTGGCCAAAACCTTCCTAAGGACTAGATCCCCGATTTTGAATTCTCTTGGCTGCACTTTCTTATTGTAGCTTCTTCGTAGCTGCTCCTGGTATCTTTGCCCGGTGTAATAAGGGCACGTTCCCTTTTCTCTTCGGCGAGATCGAGCTGCTCGGCCAGGGCATTGTCATTGCCGCCTGACTCCACAAGAGTGGTGCGGAGTGTCGGCAGGCCGACCTCTAATGGTATCACTGCCTCTGTCCCATAAGCGAGGGAGTACGGCGTCTCTCCCGTAGATCGCCGTGGGGTGGTCCTGTATGCCCAGAGCACGGCTGGTAGTTCGTCCGGCCATTTTCCTTTCTTCTTCTCCAACCTTTTTTTGAGGCTTTTCAGGATAGTTTTGTTTGAGGCTTCTGCTTGCCCATTGCTTTGTGGGTAAGCCGGAGTTGAGTAGTAGTTCTGACGCCCGTCTTGGGCCTGAAAGCTTTGAACTTTTTGCGGAACGGGACCCATTATCTGAGATGATGGAGTATGGTACTCCAAATCGTGTGATGATTTTGTTCCAGACAAATCGCTCCACCATGGCTTCTGTGATCTTGGCCAAAGCTTCCCCCTCTATCCACTTAGTGAAGTAGTCAGTGCCAACGAGCATGAATTTTCATTTCCCTGTTGCCATGGGAAGAGGACCCACGATGTCCAACCCCCACTGGGCAAATGGCCATGGGCTAGTCAGAGGTAGCAGATCCTCTGCCGGAGCTCGGATGAGAGGGGAATACCTTTGACACTTCTCACATTTTTTCACGAAAGCTTTTGCATCTTCTTGCATATAAGGCCACCAATATCCCTGTGATATTGCTCGGTGGGCTATGGACCTTCCTCCAGTGTGTCCTCCACAAGTTCCAGCATGGATCTCGTGGAGGAATTTCTGAACAAGAGCTGGATGTACACATAATAAATACGGTCCAAGAAAAGACTTTTTATAAAGCTTACCTTCTGGGGAGAGCCAGAATCGTGCTGACTTGGTTTTGATTTTGTGAGCCTCCCTTTTGTCCTCTGGCAAGGTCCCATCTCGTAGGTATGCCATTATTGGGTCCATCCAGCTTGGCCCAAACTCTGTCTCCATTACCATCTCAACTGCTCGGCCAATGCTTGGTTCGTTCAGATATTCCACAGCTACTGTTCGTCGGTATTCTGTGTTTACTGCTGATCCCAAGCATGCCAGTGAATCCGCATGTGAATTCTGTCCCGAGCTGATTTGCTGGATGTAGACGCTGTCAAATTTGTCGAGCAAGTCTTTGGCTACTTCTGAGTATGCAGCCATCTTTTCGCTCCTTGCGGCGTACTCCCCTGAAAGCTGATTAACAACTAGTTGTGAGTCACAGAATACTCTTAACGTTCTGACCTTGAGCTCCATGGCACTCCTGAGTCCTGCAAGCAAGGCTTCATATTCTGCCACATTGTTGGTGGCACTGAATCCCAGCCGTAGTGCTTGCTCCAGCACCAGTCCTTCAGGAGAGAATAACACCACTCCTGCTCCTGACCCTTTGTTGCAGGCTGATCCGTCCACATAAAGCCTCCATTCTTCTGGTTTCTGGTCGGCCACTAGATTTGTTTGCTCGGTGGGGTGATCCGCTCCTTCTCGTGGAGAGTTGGTGGTGGTGGAGCCACCGTTGGGGCGAACTCGGCTATAAAATCAGCTAAGATTTGCCCTTTAATTGCTATTCTGGGTTGATAATCAAGCTCGAATGGGTGAGCTCGATGGACCACTTGGATATTCGTCCAGAGAAGTCTGCCTTCCTAAGTAAGGCCCTTAGTGGATATTCGGTGAACACGGTGATGGGATCTTTGCAAAAAGTAGTGTGGCAATTTTCTTGCGGCTATGACGAGAGCGTACACCGGCTTCTCCTCCAGAGGTAGGTAACGTGTCTCGGCATCTAACAGCGTTTTGCTCACAAAGTAGACCGGAGATTGCTCTGTCTCCTTTATTCGTAGGAGGACCGAGCTGACAGCATGATCGGACTTTGCTAGATATAGTATCAACCGCTCCCGACACGGGTAGAGAGTAAGGGTGGTGATGACAAGTAGGCTTTCGGCTCTGGAATGCTTGTTCGATTGGCTCCCCACTCGTATCCTTCTCTCTTTTGAAGTTGAAAGAATGGCCTACAACGTGTCGAGGACTTACCGATGAAACGGTTGAGAGCTGCTTTGCCATCCCCGTTAGCCTTTGGACCTCCTTCGTGGTCTTTGGGCTTTGAAGACCTTGCAAAGCCGTGATACGATCAGGTTGGCCTCAATCCCCCTCTTAGTCACCAAATGTCCTAGGAACTTACCCGAGTGACTCAAAGGCACACTTGGAGGCGTTTAATTTTAACTTGTATTCTGCGAGAATGCTTTGAAAGTTTCCTTCAAGTCGGCAAGGTGATCCGGTTTTAACTTGCTTTTCACCACCATGTCGTCGATGTAGACCTCCATGGTTTTGCCGAGCTGATCTTTGAACATCTTTGTGACCAACCTCTGGTAGGTTGCTCCAGCATTCCTTAGCCCAAAGGGCATAACCTTGTAGCAGTAGAGCCCTCTTGGTGAGATGAAAGAAGTTTTCTCTTGATCTGGCTCATGCATAGCTATTTGATGGTATCCTCGATATGCGTCAAGAAAACTCATCCTCTCATAGCCTGAGGTGGCGTCCACTAGTTGATCAATCCTAGGGAGTGGAAAGCTGTCTTTGAGGCATGCCTTATTAAGGCTAGTGAAGTCAACACAGACCCTCCACTTCCCGTTCTTCTTCTTGACAACAACAGTGTTAGCCAGCCAATCTGGATAGCTCACTTCTCGTATGGCATCCGCTTCGAGCAGCCGATCTACTTCTTCGATCACGGCGTCTGCGTGCTGTGGTGCCGACCTTCGTGCTTTCTGCACAACTGGTTTGTGCTGTGGATCCACATTCAGATGGTGGCAGATTGTCTTGGGGTCTATCCCAGGCATCTCTTGAGGAGTCCATGCAAAAACATCGATGTGGTCCTTTAGAAAGGCCACCAAATCTTCCTCTTCGTGTTCGGCAAGTGCTTCGCCGATCAAAAAGTATCTCTCCTCATCATCTCCTTGAAGCTGTACCTTTTTCAACCCTTCTACCATCTTCTTGGTAGGGTCACCCCCGACGTCCTCCGGTGTTGGTTGATGCGGTACTTGATTATGTCCGCACTAGTTCGGCCTTAGGAGATTTTCTTATTACCATGTTGAAGCACAGGTCGGCTACCTTCTGGCTTCCTTTAATGCACTCAATGCCATCTGCTCCAGGATACTTGATCCTTTGGTGGTAAGTTGAGGAGACAGCCTTCATTTTGTGCATCCAGGTTCTTCCTATAATCACGTTATAGGAGGAAGGGATGTCTACCACAAGGAAGTCGGTTTTAGGACCACCGATCCGGCTCGGACGGGCGGTGTGACCTTTCCCATAGGCCCATCTTGTCTGCGCACCTTTGAAAAAGGACCGGTGGGACTAAACATTTTTGTAATGAGTTCGTTGGGAGTCCCATCTTCTTGAAAGTGTGGTAATACATGATCTGTACTAGCCCCTTGATCCACGAGGATTTTCTCACGTCATAATCCCCTATTCGTAGGGTGATTACCAAAGCATCGTTATGGGGCACCACTACCCCGTCAAGATCGTCATCGGTGAAGGTGATTGGGATCTCCATTACTCCCTCGTCCTTGGTCTCTTCATGCCGAGCTTCATGACTTGCTTTGCTTGTCCGTTGACTCTTTGAATGTGCGATCTCGTTGTTTGTGTATGGGGCCACCGGTCCATGTATCATATGGATGGTCCCCTTTGGACCTTTCTCGTAGTCCATCTCTTCAATCAGTCGGCATCATGTTTGCTTTCCGCCAAAAATTCTTTGAGGTGACCCTCCGCCACTTTCTCGTCCAAGAACTTCTTGTATTCCACACAATCTTGATCATGTGTCCCAGTCTCTGTGATAGCCGCTGCAGTCTTTGATTGGTAGCCCTCCTCTTTTCGGGATTGCCTGTCATTTTTGAAGGCCTCTTGAACCATGGTTCGTTCTTAATCTGTAAAGCATTTTGTAGGTCGGGATGTTAAAGGTTGCCATGACCTTTGAAGTATGACTTTGGATCCGGATCAACTCTATCCTTTCTTTCTTTGTGTAAAATCCTTACGTCCTATTGCGTACTCCTTCTTGTACACCTTTGACTCCAATGCTTTCTTTTCTGGAAGCTGGGGTTGTCCCGCCACAATCTTCCCTCCAGCTTGCAGGATGTCATCTTCTACTCGTGCATGCTCCTGGATCCTTTCCATAAGCTCGGCCACTGTTTTTACTGGACGCATGGTAAGCGATTCTCGTAGCTTACTGTGTATGGGCAAACTTGTCTTAAACGTTGCCAGAGCATACTCTTCACTGCAGTTTTCAATCTCGTTGAAAGTTTCCCAGTAACGTTTGGAATACTGCCGCAGAGTCTCCTCGCCCCTCTGTCTCATAGAGGTCAGTGTATCAAAGGTCTTTGGAGCCGCTCGGCTAGTGAGGAACCGAGCAGTAAATTCCTCAGCCAGTTGTGCCCAACATATGATAGACCCTTCTGGGAGCTTGTGGTACCAACTCAGGGCCACCTTCCCCAAGCTGGAGGGGAACATCTTGCATAGCAGGGCATCATCCTGCTCATGCATGAACATGGCCTGTTGATAGTGCTGAATGTGGGCCACCGGATCCGTACTGGTTTCGTAAGAGATAAAACCTGAATGCTTCACCCTGCTCGGTGTCTTTTCTGCTCGGATCCAGTGGGCTAATGGTGACTTTGAGATTTGGCCTAGGGCTTCTTTAGCTGCTTCTCGTGCAGTTCTAGGGCCTCCATCAGCTCGGTGGGATTCCCTTCTTCTTTCGTGCTGTTCGGGGTGATGCTCATTGGAACCAGATCTCTCGTATCTGTCCCTGGCATGCTTTCTTCTTTCTTTCTTCTCAACGGAAACGCTTCTTTCTCTCCTTTTTCGTGGAGAGACTGCTCGGTCAGAGGAGATATCGTTACAGCGATAACTCCTATCCTTTTCGTACTGCACGGATCTCGTCCGTGAGCGTAGGTCTTTCTCTTTTTCTTGGAGTTGCTTTTTTAGGTCCTGAATCTCTCGCTCTCGTCGAGTGACTTCACGGGCCAATTCTTCTGCCTCCTGCTCTTTTCTATCGAGGCTATCCTCTCTTTCACGGTCCTTCGTGCGTCTACGTTCCTCCTTCCTTGGGGGGCTCCTCCTCCGCTCGCGTCGGTTGGAGGCTTCCCCGTCTCTGGGTGGAGTCTTTGAGTGCTTTCGTCCTTCTCTGTTTCTTGGGGACTTATAAATTTCCAGGCGTGTATCCCTGAATTTTGGAATCTCAGGGATATGTCCTATGTTGAACCTCCTGGTAGCGGGTTTCTTCTGTGGAGCTCTCAGAATTGCAGGGGCCTTGTCCACCCTTGTATTCTTTCTCGTAGTGTACACAAGGGTGGTTCCGCCATCGTCTTCCGCGTCTTCCCTCCTTGGGGTGCACAGAAGAGGTTCTGAAATCACCATTGTTGAGTTTCTTTTTAAAGGAATAAAGCTTTTCGTAAGCGTTTTCCACAGACGGCGCCAATTGTAGGGGGTGTAGTTCCACGTTAGCCTGTATCACGTGCAGGCTTGGCTCGACCTCTAAATCTGCAAAACAAAGAATAGGTTAGAGCACCCTTGCCTCTATTGGCAAAGGCCCTCCGATGCTTAAGTTAGTACCGGATTACTAATCAAGCCAAGAACACAATGCGTATAACTGGGTGTTACCGCGTACCTTTTGTCATGGTTATCGCCTTGTATTTATAGGTGTAGATGTTCATCAATTTGGGCATCTCGTGCCCCCTGTTTCCTATTCTCTTTAGGAATCCTTCCTAACAGGACTTTCCTATTAAGAGATAACTTCCATATCCTGCTAGATCTCGTCTAGCAGAGGTCTTTCTTTCCATATAGGATTCTTTCCTATATGGGGCATACTCCTAACCTCGTTAGGGCTTCCAACGTTAATCCCCCATCTCACGGGATTGCTCCTTATCTCATAAGGAACCGCCTTAGATGATTCTGGAATGTCTCACCGCCCTATACGCGGCGGTGCCGTGCTTCCACGTAGCTCGGACTAACTCGTACATAGCTCAACTCATCATGCCGAGCCGAGCTATGTATTCCAGAATGCTGTTCAAGCTATACACGTAGCCCGTATAGCTCGGCCATACCAGGGGCACCCCCTATATCTTACGCCGAGCTAGTGCATCCTGATGTATTAACTTACTTTAGTTATCATGACCTTATTCATGGTCTAACCAGATCGGCACAGGGCTCACGGACTCCCTATGTGGTGCCGAGCTATTCACCCTCTCGTGGTGAACTGCCCTAGGCACGTGCTATGCCTAATAGTGGGGTAATCAGATTTTACCCACTCCAGCTGGACAAAGATGAAGGTAGAGTAAACGCAAGAAAAACTCTGTGGTGGATCACTGCCTCATTCTTGAGTGCACTTCTCACTCCCAAGATCTTCACCAATGATAATTGGCTTGTAAAGTTCATTTGTTCAACATCAGTGATGGGCATTGGTTATTTGTTGTTCTTGTGTTGCATTCCTCTCTACCACAGGTCTCTCTCCCTCTGTGTGTGTGTGTAGGAAAATGCTAATTCTTACAGAAACTCTTGCCGGTATGATGGCAATGATATTTCTGTCTAAAATGCGGGACTCCCATTTCCCGATCAAATTTTGATGATCCGAACTGTTCAATGTGTTTAAAACGTGTTTTTAAGGGCCTACGTGACGATTCATTAGGAGAAAAAAAAAGACCAGGAAGGGCTTGATTCTAAAACTGTATATAAAGTCTTTCCCGGTCTTTTTTTTTCTTATGAATCCTCGTGGAGGCCCTTAAAAACACATTGAACGGTTCGGATTGTCGAAATTTGGTCGGAAAATGGGAGTCCCGCACGCAAGCCGTGGGATGCTCGGATGAAGCCCTTCCCGATCATTTTTTTAATGAATCCTCGCGGAGACCCTTAAAACACGTTTTAAACACATTGAACGGTTTGGAGCGTTGAAATTTGATCGGAAAATGGGAGTCCCACATGGAAGCCGTGTGCGGGATCCCTTATAGGATCCTGCCTGATATGCACGACGAATCCTATAAGAGATCCCCATCCGTTCTAAAATGCGGGACTCCCATTTCCCGATCAAATTTCGATGATATGTATGTATATTTGGTAAGGATGAGATATTTTAATGGGTATTTGACACTACATATTCTGCATTAGTGTTAAATGACAGGTCGACAACTCAGTCACATCATTTTTAATGAGTTTTCTGAATCTTTTTCTTTGATTGGGGATAACTTGGAATGAGGTATTGGCAGGATTTCAAATATAAATAGGTTGGCATCAATGTTTATTAGTTTCCTTGGAATGCAGATCAGTGGATGAAGCTACTGCTACGGAAATCTCCCATGCTAGCTCTAAAGAGAATATAAACCATGGTCCGGCGGTTTGTGCAGGAAGCCTTGTGGAGCAATGGAAACCTCTTTCTATAATGTTTCCCATGTGGTCTACTTTTCTGGTGTTTAGTCTGGTACTATCAACAGCGGACACTTTCTTTTCTGAGCAAGGAAACAACATGCATCCTACGGTCTCTATTTATATACTTCTTATGATCAGGAATATAATCAGGTTTACAGCAAGCTCTACCTTTTCCATACTCCTGTCTAAGTACATACCTAAACCACTAAAAACACAAGGCATTATAGTTGGAATCTGGACAGCGATGGTGCTATCCGTATTTTGTTGTAGCGTTTCGTGGCGTGTTGAGGTCCGCAGGTTGCATGCCATTGCGGAGAACGGATTATGCGTCAAGCAAAATGCTGTTATACCCATGAGTATTATGCGGCTGGCACCACAGTTCTTGTAACACCCCAACTTCTAATAAATGATAAAAAGAATTAATTTTTGGTGATCTGCTGACCGTTAGGATTAGAAAATATATTTTTGTGTGATTTAACGCCTATAAAATAAAAGAGCGTATTTTTGGTATGTGTCAGATTTTTTAGAACATTTTAGAACGTTATTTCAACCCTACTAACAGTATCGGGACACGAGAATGCAGCATAAGTCGGAGCGAGGCGACGAGCCTTGGAGCCCAAGTGAAGACCTTCCGGAAACTAAGCGAGGTGGCACCCTTTTATTAGGTGCTTGGTGGCCAAGTAAAGGGGTTTCCGGAAACTATGTATGTGGCACTTAATTAATAGGTGCAATGAATAAGATGAGATATTCTTGGATTTTAATTGGATTTTTATTAGATTATAAGAGATTGTGGGATTATAGAATTAATGAAAGATGGTTCTAGACATGGGTTACCATAGTATAAATGGGGCTTTCCTTCCCATTCATTAGATGCACCACATCCCACACACATACCACATAAGGAACGAAAAATAGGGAGCAAGGGAGGAAAAAGAGAAAGAGAGGAAAAGAGGAAGGGGGAAGGAAGGAAAAAAAAGAGGGGAAAACTTAGGTAAGTTTTTCGCACCAAACTGCCGAAATATACATATACTGATATACACACTAGTACTTTTGCTATTCCCTTCTTTAATTCATAAAACATGCATATTCACACCTCTGTTGGAGGGTTCAAACTTCTCATTTTAAAATATATATATATATATATAGAAGCCGATCTACTAAGGACTCCCTCAAACAAAATTTGGTGCGGACCAAGCCATTTTTCGACTTTCCGGATCAAATTTTGACGATCCGAACCGCTCAATGTTTTTAAAATGCATTTTCCAAGGTCCATGCGGAAAATCTTCAAAAAAAAATACCCGGAAGGGCTTGATCCGATCAGTTTTTGTTAAAAACGCTATAAAAACGCTATATATAGCGTTTTTAACAAAAACTGATCGGATCAAGCCCTTCCGGGTATTTTCTTTTGAAGATTTTTCGCATGGACCCTTAAAAATGCATTTTAAAAACATTGAGCGGTTTGGATCGTCAAAATTTGATCCGGAATGGTGAGGTCCGCACCAAATTTGGCTAAGGGAGTCCTTAGTAGATCATTATCCTATATATATATGTATAGGAAGCCGATTTATATGTATATGTAAATGTAAATAAATAAAAATAATTCCACCTAGACTCCTGTACCACGTTAGAGTGTTTTGACAAATAAATTTCTGGATTGGTTAATTAACACTTATTAGAGGTTGGGGCAGTAAGATTAGTCAAAACAATTCGTGATAAAACCACTTCATAGATTTAAGAAAATTGATCATAGTTCAACCCTTTAATTTGTTGGGATTAATTTAAGGCTGGAGACGAACCAAGCTTCTCACGTAGCTAGTGGTTCGGATCGACTCGTCTTGAAGTTGAACCGAACCTGAGTATTTGCTTAAGTTAATAAATAAGACAATATAGAATAGTTAACAAATGGGAGAAAAAGAAAAAGAAAAAAAGAGATGAATAAGGTGCAATTTATGAATTAACTGGTATAAACTTTAGCCTGATTTTCGTAAATAACAAAAGATGAACATTTTATGTTTAGGTATGAGATATCCGAAGTAATCGATCGTGAGTAGACTGCAAAAAGGTGAGTTATGAATTATCCCTGTTACATGAGTTTTTCGTAAAAATTATGTTTTCAGCTTATTAAAATGTTTATTTTAATATATGAAATTCTTTTGTAGCAAATATACCATGGAATTAAGATATTTTGCAGTTTATGAAAATAGTATTAACGATACATCCGGACGATGTCCTTGAATCTGGGGGACATTAAAGATACTAGTGGGAACAGTGTTATAAGGGTGGAATGGATAGGGGCACAGCCAGGTGTCCAACTGAATTGATCAATTCACTTTATGCGCATCGGGGGTCGCTCCCTCATAGCTGGCACAGAAATCGTCGGATGGTATATCGTATATGTTTATGGCATGTTATGTTGCATACAAGTTCGCTACGAATTTTGGGTTACAGTTATAGCCATGAAAAACTGATCATGCTATGATTTTAGTTACAGTTAAAGCTATGAAAAACTGATGCTATGAATTATGATTTATTGACAAAAGGTTCTTTTAAAATTCCATGGTAGGTCATGTAACTTTGATAATTCATAATCTCACACAAGTAGTGGCTTATGTTGTTGCTATTTTCCTCTTTCCAGGTAACCAGGGATAGATGGATGGGTCGAGTACGAGTATTTAACCCATGTCGTGGTTGTAAAATAAATAAAAGGGAAAAGAAAAAGGAAAAAAAAAGTCATGTATCTATGTAATGAATAAGGAACTCAAGAGAATTTTGCTTGTAAATTATGGCTTCCGCAATACTGGGTTGTTCCTCGTCATTAAAATAAAAAAATATATTATTAAGAAAATTGCCAGTAGAGGCCTTGAGTGAGCCGAACTCACTGGCCGGTCACGATGTCCAAAACGACTAAATTTGGGTCGTGACAGTTCTGCCTGCTAGGACTCATGCAAGGGCTTGGCAAACGAGGCCTGGATCTTTTCTTCGAGGTTCAGGTCTCTGATGTGCCTGTGGGGAAATATGGATCAGCACTAAATGAAGCTGTGATTGGGTTCAGAAGCTTGATTAATGGTTTACTTGTTTTTCTTTTCCAGAGCTGGTTCCGCGACACTTTAAACTGCAGTCGCCTGGACAAGTACTACCTAATGTTGATGGTAGTGAGTTTCGTGAACCTATGCTACTACTGGTGTGTTTCAAATTTTTACTCAAATAAGCAGGAAACCAAAGATGATGTCGAAGTAGGAGAAACGGGAGAGCTTAATATTGTCTTGGTTTCGGTGTAGTTTTGGGTAGGTGTTATGATCCAGTGCAAAGTATGGGACTTGTCCCACATCGGGAGTATGGGCTCCTAGTGGGGCCGGGTTAATAAGTCTCTGGGCACCCTTCCCCCTTGAGCTAGCTTTTGGGGGCGAGTTCTACCCAAGGGGCTTGTTACATTGGTATCAGAGCAGGTCCCTCCTTGGAAGAGGCCGCCACGGGTGTTGTCGGAGGTGCCGGAAGGGCGACCTGCCGCCGTGGACGTCGGCTCTGAAGGGGTCGGGTTTGTTATGATCCAGTGCAAGGTATGGGACTTGTCCTACATCGGGAGTATGGGCTCCTAGTGAGGGGGTTAATAAGTCCCTGGGCACCCTTCCCCCTTGAGCTAGCTTTTGGGGGCGAGTTCTACCCAAGGGGCTTGTTACAGTAGGAGGGAGAAAGAGCAGCTTGTTGGGAAGGGGACACAACAAATCCGTTACACACAATTCTTAGTGCATTTTTATCCTAATTGTTGTTGTTGATTCTTTTGTTGTATTTGTTCTTGTAAATATTCACATGGTGAGAACTTATTTTATGATGATCAATGGATATTAGGCTTTGTTTGTCCATAGCCCTTTTCTTTTCCAGTCATCTCTGCCCCATGTATCATGTCTAATGTGCTTTAGTGTTCCTCTTTTATCATCTTTCGATTCCGTTTCCCAAAAAAAAAAAAAAGGATAAGAAGGAGAAGGAGAAGGAGAAGGAGAAGAAGAAGAACGAGTTCATTTTCAAATATCTTAAGTAGCGATTGACACCACAAGGGGCTGACCTTTACGTAACTCAAAAAAAAAAGAGATTTGGTTAAGAATTCAAGTCAAAGATATAGAGAAACTATATTTAGTTTCAAATATGGGGATGCATTTCAGTAAAAAAAAAATGGCTCCAAATTGGTTCAGAATTGACATTTTACTGGTGTCTTATATGACCAAGTCTTGGTCCCACATCGGTTAGTTAAGGAGAATTGTTTCCATTTACAACGAAGCACTTGCGTGCTACTACATAACTTGAGCTAGAGCTCTTGGGCTTCGTGGTTATGCCCGATTGAATAGGTTAAATACAGTAATGAAATAACCCGTATGAAAACAATCTTTCTTTCTATATTGATAGCAACCCAAATACCGAACAAAAGTCTCTACTTAGAACAGCCTGACAACTACGGGAGATCAATAAACTAGTTTTCCACTTCCAGTGGCTCCATAAAGATAGATTCTAGGTAAATCAATGAACAATTTGTTCACGTGAATATCTCGTCTATCAAGATATTTTTTTTTATTTTTAAAATAGGAAGTTGTTTTATGCGGGGATTACGAGATTGGTTCAGGTCGTTGTGGCACAAAGAAGTGGAGGTTTGGAGGAGAGCTTAACCCATGTTTCAACATGAGGTACTACTTTCAAGTTCAGAAGTTGGTCCAATTATAAGCTTTTCCATAGGACAAACTGAAAAAACACAGCTCGGTTTGGGTTTTAAGGGAGGATTTTTGGGGTAAGAGAGAGAGAGAGAGAGAGAGAGAGAACTTTATTGGGAACCGTGCAGAATGAGTTTTGAGACCCAAACTGAATAAAGTGACAAACCCCTGCAAGATCAGAGTCAAGATCTTCACTTAGAAGGGACCAAAACCTACTCCCTCCATTCCTACCTTTTTAAACGTGCTACTTCGTAAATCCAACTTAAGAAAACATCATCATTAAATTTTTCATATCACCTTTTACCTCCATTTTACACTTCACACTTTACACTTCTCACATCAAATTTTACCTCTATTTTTCAAAATTATCATCCACTTTTATCCAATAACGCTTTAACCATTAACTTTTCAAAAAGGCAAAATAATAATAGTACAAACTTTTATCTATTAACTTTTCGAAACACACTTATTAAGGAACAACAAAAATAAAATACTCTACTTTAATTTTGGGATGGAGGGAATAATATACTTCCATTGAGTTATAATATTAAGAATGAAATTAGCAAGAAATTTCAAAAAAAAACTATTTGAATTTTGAGGAGAACAAACTAAATTTACGTAGAACATAAGGATCCAAGTGGATTTGAACCACTGTCCTCCCAACGGTCAGAGACCAATTTGGGCGCTCTTACCATTTTGAGCTTATGGATCCATCGTGCCACATGGTTAACCAAATCACAAAAAGGGAAAAAAAATCCTTTTAATCTCTCCACTGCTTTAAAAAAAGAAAAAGAAAAAAAGGAACTAAAAATATTATATTCAAAATTAAAAATTTTGAATATAGACAAAAGTAATGGTTTATTGACACATAAATGATTCCTTCCGAAGAATGGTCTTCCACATCCAACTCAAATAAGGCCTCCAGGAATCTTGAAATTGCGATGCAAATACAAGTCCCTCTCTATCGTTATGAAATTATTACTCCATCTTAAATTGCAGATCATGTTCGAATTTCGATGCAATTTTTACATTATTTATATTTTCCAATCTATAATGTATCATATATAATAATATATCATTTGTACAATAAGAATCTTATTTAGTAGATGGTAGATTTCAATTAATTTTATTAATATATAGTTTTCAAAATCTCTAAAAATATTAAATTTTCAAAATCTCTAAAAAGATATGTCATCGGACTCGGTCTAATTGGCCAAGTGGGAGATGTTGGGGGTGTTCCCAAATAGCCCTCGCGGGTAATATATTGCCGGAAATTTAATGCATTTACACATTTGTGTTAAATATCAGCAAGCTTCAAAAATTGTTCATACATAATCCGATTTTTAAGCGAGCACAAAAATTGTTCTTTTGCCGAGACACCGACATCTTTGGTGCCAAGTCTAGGGTCCCTATATTGAGGGCCTCACTATAGGAGTTGTAGTGAGACCATCCGACCGTCCATTTCGGCAAGGAACGCTCGGATTTTAATCCAAACAATAAACATCTCAGATCATTTGGAGTTTGGACTAAATCTAAGTCGTCGGTGTCGAGATGGACGGTCGGATTGGCCTCACTACAACCTTGTAGTAAGTTACCTCACTACAGCGCCCCCAAATTGGTCCCCTTAGGTGTTCTGCCGACAGGACCCTCTGACGCCACCTTTCGACGCTACATCCATGAGGTCTCCAGGCCTTCCCTTTATTGAGGTTTATGATCATCTTTCCAATCGCGGCGACTTCTCGGTAAATCTGGCCCGTTTGTTGTGACAAACACGCACCACACACAAGAAAAACAGTAAAATCAATAGAAAGCAAAACACACAAATTTACGTGGTTCGGCCAAATCGGACCTACTTCCACGGGGAGGGGGTTTTCACTATAATCCGGAGAAAATCCGAGCTTTGTGTTACACACTCACTCTCAATCTCACAATAAATGAAAGCCTCACAATTCTCTCGTTATCTCTCTCTCATACTCTTTGCCTCTCTCACTTTTTGTCACACCATTAAACTAGGCACATCCGAGTATTTATAGAGATACAATGATAAAACCCTAATCACTCCCATCCAGGCCTAAGCCCATCCAGCCCACACGGGGTGGAATCTCAACAATCACCCCCTCCACACCAAGTGGGCAAAGTTGACCGCAACATCCCCATGTTGCCAACTCCAATCAGCTACCTCCAGCAAGCGCCTGTGTCACTAACCAGTCGAGCATCCATGCACCACCAACCAGAGTACAAAAACCCGAAAGAGTGTACCCTTGCAAAACCAGAATCTGCAGCCAATCAGAAAATTCGAGTACCGCACCCCCTCAACTGGAATGCCTCCACTTGCACACCTCAAACCTGAGGTGTCCGCGCTCCCCAACCGGAGCGCCCGCACCCCCCCCCCCCCACCGAGGTGCGTCCCCCCTCCTGTGTCAACAACTCCGAAGAGATCGCTACCATCAAACACATCAAGAGAAAAAGAAACTCCTTTTGGCATCGTCGGAGCTCCCAAAATCTCAGTCTCTTTCCTCTGGGTTTTTCCATGGACAACCTGCACCCATTGTTTCTTATCCTTCAAGCCTGAATCCCGCACAACTCCAAAGCAACCCTGCTCTCTCCGTGTACGTGTCTGCAAATGGCGCATCTCCTGCCCAACTAAATATCCTATACCGCTTGCTCCATGTCTAACAGTAGCCCCTCCTGTCACGACAGATCCCACAAGCCTGTATAGCCCACCAAACTTCTTCTCCAGCAGTAAATCCCACTCTCCAACAGAAACCCGAAGTACTCCACAATCTGCAGAAAAACTACATCCTCTCCCATCAAGCATCCCGAGAGAGATCAAGTTCTTCTTCACTCCTGGCACGTGTCTTAATCCCGCTACCTTCACAATTTTTTCACTCGGTACCCGAAACTTCACTGTCCCCTTACTAACAACCTTATTCATTGAACCGTTAGCCATCCGGACAAGACCTCCATCGTATGCCTCGTACTCCCAAAACTGTGACCTATCCCTGCAGACATGATATGAGCATCCAAAATCCAGTACCCAATCCGATTTCCCTGCATCTGTAGCGTCTAACACAGCCAACACAAAATCATCATCGAATTCCTGAAAAGGCACTGCTGCCTCCTTTGGTGGGATTCTCTCTTTCCCCGCCTTAAACCTTGGACAATTCCGTTTTATATGCCCCTCTTCCTGACAGTGACAGCAAGTAAAAGTACGCCTCATGACTTAGAACCGTTGCTGTCTCCCTTCCTTCCGCTTCCCTTTCCTTGGCTCATGCCCCTGTTACCGTCCGAAATGAGTGCCCGTGGCTTGTCAGTCTGTTCAGTCCCCATCTCTTTCCTCCTCACCTCTTCGTTGAAAATAGCATCCTTAACCATAACCATAGTCAACTTCCCGTCCAGCGTTGAGTTACTCAGGGAAACCACCAGTGTCTCCCAATTATCCGGTTGAGAACTGAGCAACAACAAAGCCTGTAACTCATCATCGAACTTCATCCCAACATTGGACAGCTGATTAACCAAACTCTGGAACTCACTGGAATGCACGCAACCAAATCCCCAATCCGGAGCTCCAAATTCACAAGCCTCCTCATTAGTAGCGCCTTATTTCGGGATGTTTTCGACTGATACATCCCTTCAAATTTCGTCCACAGAGCGTAAGCGTCTGTCTCCTGAGCTACATGATGAATAACCTCATGTCCAACACATTGGCGGATCAATGCAACTGCTTTCCTATTAATCTTCTTCCAATCTTCTGTTTTCACCTCTGTCGGTTTGACTCCTATGTGTTCCAAGGGCTCATATAACTCTCTCAAAATAAGCATGTCCTCCATCCGAGGCTTCCGAATCGCATAATTGGTCACCGTCAATAGGATCATAGCATTCATATTAATCTCCGACATCTCCGCAAACAAGATAGTCTAAAAAACACACCCCAAGAAACTCCCACAATTGATTCGATACTCCTCGGAACGATTTAAAGCAGTAAAATAAAATGTACCGTCAAAATCCGTACCAAATCTCTGCAAACCGAGCCCGGGATTGGATCCGGGATGTCGAACCGAGTATAGAACCAGTCTGAACCGGACGTGAACCGGTCAAAATCTGCCTAACCGGTCAAAAAACACCCTCTGGTCGTATCCGAACAGTTGACTGGTCAAATATCTGGTCTGAACCCGCCGAGTCAACTGAACCGCCTGGTTTCCTCCAAAAAAATAGAAACTTGAACCAGTTTGGACCTCCTGACGCGACCACTTGACCCCTTTGACCTAAACCATGACCTCTTTGACCGGATCTTGAACCTTCTGACCCCTTTGAACCGGACATGTAACCCCTTTGACCGTTGCTGACGTCATCCCTAGACCAGATGACGTCAGCCCTAGTCGTCTTCCACCATCTGACCGCGCATGCAACTCACGCCGAGAATAGATCTGACGCCCGAATCACGCGCTGCCTTTGACCGGCGCATGAGGCTGTTTCCGGCAACCGTCCGACCTGTTCCAGAATTGTCTCGACGAGACGAATACTTCCCTCTGGTCAAAATCAACTTTCGAGCACTTTTTATCCGAGCTCAAGCCTTGCAACCTCTCGCCTTCTCCTACCACCGTTCAAATCAATCGTGTGCACTATTCCGGTGACAAAAACCGACCACCCACACACCGTTGTGATCATCTCCGAGAGATGTACTTTACTCACTGATCAAAAACAAGTTTCGTCACCTATTTTATCTGACCAGAACTTCAAACAGTGCTCCAACAGCCTCCGAGTGATTATCAAACTGCTTCGCGCTCTCCGGTGCTTCAACCAAAGCTCTGATACCAGTTTGTTGTGACAAACACGCACCACACGCACGAAAAACAGTCAAATCAAAAGAAAGCAAGACACACAAATTTACATGGTTCGGCCAAATCGAACCTACTTCCATGAGAGGGGGTTTTCACTATAATCCGGAGAAAATCTGAGTTTTGTGTTACACACTCACTCTCAATCTCACAATAATGAAAGCCTCACAGTTCTCTCTTGTATCTCTCTCTCACACTCTCTGCCTCTCTCACTTTTTGTCACACCAATAAACTAGGCACATCCGAGTATTTATAGAGATACAATGATAAAAACCCTAATCACTCCCATCTGGACCTAAGCTCATCCGGCCCACACGGAGTGGAATTCCAACCTATACTAATGTAATCTCTTCGTTTGTTGGGCAAAACCATTAACATATAGTCCACAAACTTCATTTGTGGAATCTCGTAAAACAAGATTTGTATATAGTCATAAACTTACAATGATGAAGGCAACATCTGAGTAGACAATGAGTAGACAATGACGTCAAGAGGACTAAAACATGGTTGTTATTAGAGATGTAAAAGTCACCGCAAGGACGAAAAAAAGACGACGACCCCTCTAATAAATCAATTGGCCATTCCAGTAGCATCCAGGAGATTGTAGCCATCTGTCAAGTATGTAATCTTTTTTTTTGGTACACGGGAAATAAAAAAAAACACGAACTACAACCTTTCAAAGGCCACCCCCCTCATGTCGGCTTCGAGAAGGGGGTTGGTGTCTACTGGAGGAGCTATGTGGGAGACCCATTTGTGTTCCTGCTCCACTCCTAGATTGGCAAGTTTGTCCGCAACTTGGTTGCCTTCCCTATAAATGTGATTCAAGGTGCATCTTGTGGCTTCAAGAAGAGCTCGGCATTCCTGAATGAGAACCAGGTGAGGAGAGTTGACAGGTCCATCTCCTTTGATGAGGGCTATGGCGGAAGCCGAATTAGAATCGATCTCGAGAGCTTCCATGTTTTGGCTTTTGACCATCTCCAATCCTCTGAATATTCCCCACAGCTCTGCTTCTAGGCTAGTGCAATCCTCAAGCCGTTTGTAGAATCCAATCACCCAATGTCCTCTTTCCTCTCTAAAGACACCCCCAAACCCAGCAGGACCTGGGTTTCCTTTGCCACTGCCATCAGTATTTAGCTTCAGTTTACATGTACCTGGAAATTTCCAAGATATGTGCTTAATTTGTCGAATAGAAGCTGGAAACTTATCAGTTAGAACTCCCCCACTGCTGCGGCTACAAACCAATTGGCTTCATTTAATATTCTCCAACTGGGCCCTCTTAATTTTCATTTCCTCCAAACTAGTCCAACTAGACCATTTGTTTTTCTAAATAATACTCCCTCCGTTCCCAAAAGTTTGACACTGTCATGCTTTTAGTTGTCTCATATAATTTGTCCACTTTGAAAAATCAAAAGCAACATATGACAAATTTCCCATTTACCCTTTTCTTTTGAACACAAAATTTGAAATTCAAATTTTGAAACACAAGTCAAAGTACACTAGGAGGGTAAGATTGGACACTTGGGTTTTTCACAATAGAATAATATTTCCTCCTTAAAAGTTAGAACTCCTAAAAATGTCTAATTTTGCGGGACGGAGGGAGTAGCAGTACACAAGTAAAAAAATTAATCATACCCAAAAGTAAAAATTAAAGTGTACAACCTAATAATATTAGTTATTCAAAGACTAAAGAATATATGTATACATATATATGTTTTAAAATAAAAAGGTATTGTGACACAATATATATTAAGTACTCTCTCTGTCCCTTAAAGTTTGTGTAATACCCGTTCCGGGTGTTTAGATTTTAATTCGCATTTTAGAGTGGTTATGGAGTCTGGGCCTAAAGCTAATAGAAATCAAAGTTGGAGGGGTGAAGTGTAGTTTGGTATAAATATCTATTCCTTTGGTCTGATCCTAATCAGATTCTACGTAGAGAGAGAGAGAGAGAGAGAGAGAGAGAGAGAGAGAGAGAGAGAAGAAGAAGAAGAAGAAGAAGAAGAAGAAGGGGAAATTGGGGAAAACCTAATTCAAGGTAAGGGTTTTGATTCTAGGGTTTTGATTCTTGAATTTGTTGTTGATTTCATGTCATAGATGGATTGATTTCAATTGGTTTATGGTGTTGGGTTTGGTTCTTGGAGTTTTAGAACTCATTATTTCGTGGGTTTGATTATAACTCACTGTTGGAGTTTATGATTTTGGATTCTGTCATGTTTTCACGAAATTATTTTGGGTACTTAGAAAGCTTGTAAATATTTGATATTTTTAAAGAAGATTCGTCCTTGTGTCTATTATGTTGTGTTAAATTTCAGAGTTTAATTCGAAACACAGAAAATATGAAAAATGTTTTACCGAGCTGCTGTCGGGTTCGCGTCTGTGCAGACAGCACTGACACTCTTTGGGAAAATGGGCATAACTCATAGCTCGAGTATCCGTTTTGCGAACCGCTTTTTGATTTGGAAACTAGACTCGTATATCTTCGATACTATGTAGGGTTTGTGCCTTGATTTCTTATAGGCAATAGCAGTTTTTGATTTGAAGTTGATGGTTGAGGAATTCTGGAAATCTGGGCAGCCTTTTGAGCTGAGTTTTTCATGAAGTTTGTTATAGCTAAGCATGATTAATGGAAATGGGTTCTCATGGGTCTTATGTATTGATAAGTTGGTGATGTTTTGGAGTTGGAATCGTTGGTAAATGTTGAGTAGGCGATTTTTAGTGAATTGTCGAAGGCGGACAGTTCCGCAAAATTTATAATCTCGTGTTCTGTTGTGTAACTCTTTTTAAGCGTTTGTGTTAATGTGTGAAGATAATCATATACTAATACTGTTTAGCTTGTGACTAGGTGACAAGTCGGGTCATCGGGAGGTGCCGAAACCGTAAGTTTGGCATACTCCAGTCGAATCAAAGGTGAGTGTGCTTGACATGATTGTGTTCAATAACATATAACTGTGTTGATGATGTATTGTTGTGAAGACGGATGTATATCATGTGATGACGACGTGTTGTTGTGAAGATGGATGTATATCATGCTAATAGATGTTTTAGCTATGGATATGCATGTATGTTGTGTGTGAAAGTTGGTATCTGCGAAGGGGTTGTGGATTGGATTACACCGCGAGTACGTTGTGTCGGCTAGCTACCGGTGAAAACGAGCGGGGTGTGCTCCCACAGTGACCTAGGATACATAGGATGTGGCAGACGTGCCACTTGCATGTGATTGGTTATATACATGTTGATAGTTGTTGTATAATTCTGTTGTGTTTTGGATGTTGATTTGGTTATATCTTATTGAGCATTTCTATGTCTCACACACTCCTGGTTTCCTTTATGGTTTTCCAGATAGCAGGGGCTGTAAAGGGGGTCCACTACCAGTGTACATTTGGGGTGTTCAATTGGTGTCGAGTGAATTTTGGACATGTTGTCGTCTAGTGTCACACCCCAAAACGGGAAATGACCGGCCGTGAACCACAAGGCCAACTTATGGAACACGCAGCCTAAAATAAAATAAACTAATGAATACTAAGAGACCATTCTTTATTTCATAAATAAAATGAACTAAATTGTCTCAACAAAGCATGGGGCACACCATCCCACGAACCAAACGACAAAAATGATCACCAATAATACCATAAATCCAATCCTTTACCAAAAAGGTTTAACCATGTGCGGAAGCGAAATAAATTAAATAATAAAACTACGATGCATGCAATCCTACGGAGGTCGACACAGTGGTTCCCCAAGACACCGCCAGAGTCCTCATCTAACGACTTGATTTTCCTGAAAATGGTGTTGGATTAAATCCGTCAGCTGACAAGCTCAGTGAATGACAAGCATGTGTATTAAATAATGTTCTAAAACAGGGATTAAATTACATAACATATCATCATAATTTGGCACACACGATGTAAGATTAAAACTATAATAAGTCTTAATGGTGATCACAAAATGATATCCAATAACAATGGGGAACCACAACCAAATAGTACCATGGCCAACAAATAATAATCTCAAGATTGGATCCAATATCGAACTTAGAGTCACCAGGCGTTGGCAGACCGTGGTACTCTTCCCTAAGTCGATCCGGCGAAAAGACAGCCGTTGAGCAAAAGGGTCACCGGCCTAACCCGGGTCTCTTCCCTAATGGCCAGGGTCACCTATTTAAAGGAATAATTTCCCTGGACTTCCAATAATAAAAGTTCCCAATAATATCCATAAAGTTCTCACCAATAAGAACATTTTTTATCGCGTGCCAATTTAAAGAACCAAATAAAAATAATTCGCTTTTCCAATTAACAATTCTATTTGTTTTTAAAGAATAATTTAAGGGACACGGGAAGTTTCAAAAGTATGTAGCACACTTAACCACTCACCTGAGTTCAAAAATAATGCAACCGAACAATGTAAATTGAGCTAACCTGTGGAAATTTAATCACATAAACACTATTATAACAAGTGCATTGATATCTATATAAACCAAGGACTACCAGTAAAAATGAAAATAAATTAAACTATTCTACACCTAGACTTAACCTAAGAATGTTCCAATTCCAACTCATAAACCAATTCCACCTAATTGCATGTTCCCACGTACACACACCCCTGTTATTCTATAGTCCAAATAAATCACCAAACCAACTCACATGATGGATTTATAATACATTCTCCTATCTCCAAAAACACAACCTACCAAGACTCCAAACATAAATTAGCAATGAACTATAGCACTTCCTAAAGGAGACAAATACATACTGCCTTGATATATCTCGGGAATGTCAATTCTCCTCCCAAAGTGCACCACTGCTTCACGAACCTCACACGTGCACCACCATGCGCAAATCTGACTCACAATCCCACGTAAACCCACAACGCCACTCACTCTCTCTCTCTCTCTCTCTCTCTCTCTCTCTCTCTCTCTCTCTCTCTCTCTCTCTCTCTCTCTCTCTCACAATCACAAACTCAGCTCAAATAAGTTAACTCAATCTAGAACATGAACTTCTAAGAACAGGAATTGGATGGGGAGTAGTATTTACCTCAAAGGAAAAAGGAAGAAGGCACCTCTCGAAACCAGCGACGGCTGCTACTGTCTTTCCTCTAAAAATACTATCCCACAATTAAACCCTACTTAATAAACTTAATACTACCCACTACTAACCCATGTTCCCCAAACTATAGCTAATGCAGTTAGGGCCACGTAATTAACTAATAAAATAAATAAATATGTTTATTTAGCCTAATACTAGAATATTGCACAATAATCCATTAATTTTAGACTCACACCCTCAAAGCTATGATAATGTCGATAATTCCCGTAAAATAATAATAATAATTAAAAAGAACCCCGCCAAAAAGGCAAATTCCTAAGCGAATAATTAATTATTAGGAAAAGAAAATGCGGGGCGTCACATCTAGTACTTTTAATGATTTGTAATAAGAAAGTATTTTGAGCACATGTATTGTTTAAGCTATTTTTGAGTAGACGGTTGTTGGTGTTTGAAACTGTGGTTAACGTTGACACTTTTATTTATATGATGAAGTCTTCCGCTGTGTTTTTATTCTGAGTTTTTGTAAGGTGATGAGGGGTCTTGTGTTGGAATGCCACGTGGCTGCACCGACTCGGACCCACATCGGGTGCTGTTTGCGGGGCGGGGCGTGACAGTTTGACACTTTTTGGACAGTGTGCCATTTTTAAATGCCTATATCTTTCAATGTAAATGTCAAAAAATATGCAATATGGATCTTGTTTGATAGATTTTAATTAGTTCTATTAAACAAAGTTTTCAAAATCACATAAAACGTTATAAATAAAAAGATATAAGCAATCTAAAATGACACGCAATCCCAAAAAGGTCAAAAGTTTAGGGACGGAGGGAGTATCGTAGTTGCCTTTTTCCCTCGTTAATATTTTTTTGATAGTATAAATATACAATAATGGAAAAATATCTGTTCAGGACATTGTTAAAGGTTACGGACAACTTTCTCAGAACTTTTCTCCGCACTAGTTTTCTCCGCACAGTATAGCTCTTGCATTGGCTTTGCTCTTACGTACGACTTTCTCTAAAATGGGGAAATTCATTACTCAAAATCAAATAAAAATAGCCCATCCTCCACGCTAGTTAATTCTTTGAATTTGGGGAAAATTTCAAAAAACCCCCCAAACTTTGACCTGAATATAAAAAATACTCCCAAACTTTCAATTTTTTCAATCGTACTACCAAACTTCACTTCCGTAATCAAAATTGCTCCCACCGTCAGGATCTGTTACCTAACTAACGAAAAATGCTGAGGTGGAGGTTAACGGACCCAAAAACCGTTAATAATTTGGTACAATTTCATAAAACCCCCCAAACTTTGAACCAAATATCAAAAACCTCCCAAACTTTCAATTTTTTTTTAAAAGCTCCTTCTTCCTTCTCCCTCCTCCAATTCACAGGAAAATAGAGGGGGAGAGAGAGAGAGACCCAAGAGAGAGAGAGAGAGAGAGAGAGAGACCCGAGAGAGAGAGATAGAGAGAGAGATCCACGGCTTAAACACCTCCATAACGTCCAGGTGGATCCCACCGGTTCGTGAATCACGAAACGCGACCGCTCGCCGAACAGTCTCACGTGGTAAGCTAACAGCTCGCGTATCCTCTGGGGGCTTAATTGTCCGTATAATGACGAGCCGCGGTAGAGGTAGTCTTACTTGGGGGAGAAGAGAAACGATTCGGGTTTAGGGTTTCGGGTTTTTCGGTCAGAGCTGAAGTGGTGTCGGTGACGTTGGATTTAGTGTCGCCGCCGCCGTTGGTGGAGGCGAGGAGGAGGAGTTTACCGCCCAAGCCATCGTGGCTGACGCAGAGAGAATGTGTAGTAGACGCGGTCGTAGCCTCAGTCGGGGAGGACTTTGTAGGCTGCGACAGCGGCGGTGGGGGAGGAGGAGTTTTGTGGTCACAACCACACCGTCGCGCTCATCAGGCGTCTCTCTCTCTCTCTCTCTCCCCCCCTCTGTTTTCCTGTGAATTGGAGGAGGGACGAGGAAGAAGGAGCTTTTAAAAAAAAATTGAAAGTTTGGAAGGTTTTTTGATATTTGGTTCAAAGTTTGGGGTTTTTTATGAAATTGTACCAAATTATTAACGGTTTTTGGGTCCGTTAACCTCCACCTCAGCATTTTCCGTTAGTTAGGTAACAGATCCTGACGGTGGGAGCAATTTTGATTACGGAAGTGAAGTTTGGGAGTACGATTGAAAAAATTGAAAGTTTGGGAGTATTTTTGATATTCAGGTCATTGTTTGGGGGGTTTTTTTAAAATTTTCCCTTGAATTTGTCCATTCTTTTCCAAGGACTCTCTCCCCACAAAAATGAGAAAGTTAATTAGATTTTGTCCCTTCTTTTCCACAATGCTGTGGCCCAATTGTTGACTAAAATTTCCATGCATTTTCAAAGAAAAGTTGTAAAATGAAAAGTGCAAAACCGAAACCGAACACCAACTGGAGCAGGGCTAAAATAGGAGAAACAAATTCTCATAAACTAAAGAGATCTAAAAAAATTCTCATTGCCGGGAAAAAAAAAATTCTCATTGTTGTTATACAGTAATTAGATTTTATTTCACTACCCTTATTCTTAGGGATGGCAAAATGCCCCGCCCCGCCCCGATTAGGGCGGGTTTTTTGTCGAATTTTCGGGTACCGGGGCGGGTACGGGGGAAATTTAAAAACCCGTCCGGGTCGGGTTTACATTACCCCGCCCCGTTACCCGCCCCGAAATATATTTACATATAAAATTATACTTTTATTTTAATCCAATTATCATTATACTAAAGATATTATATTTTTTTCCTAATTTTTACTAAAAAACTTTCATTCTTACCTTAATATTTTAACCGTTACACTAAAATATCACTTTATTTATATGTATTTTCTTTTATTTTGCTTTTAGATTAACAAATTTTTAAAATTTCTTACGAAGCGGGGCGGGGCGGGTAAACCCGTCCCCCGATCGGGGCGGGAACCGGGGTACCCAAAAAATACCCGGTCGGGGTAATAATTTTCGGGTCGGGGTCGGGTATGACAAAAACCCGCCCCGCCCCGCATCGGGGCGGGAACGGGGGTACCCAAAAAATACCCGGTCGGGGTCGGGTTGGGGTAATAATTTTCGGGTCGGGGTCGGGTATGACAAAAACCCGCCCCGCCCCATTGCCATCCCTACTTATTCTGGATAATAATTTTTCCGCTCCACGTTTCTCATGGTACAATTTTTGTATATATTTGACAAAGTTATCAAACTATCCTTTTGATCTAATTAGAAAAGTACACCGAGAATGACACCTTTTTTTATTTCATCTAAAGAAAATACTTTGTTCACTTCACATTTCTAAAAAAATTTCCAAAAAGATTCTTTCTCCATCTCTCATCTCTCCAATCATTAATAACATTTCTCTCTCTACTCATACCCTTTTTCCAATCATTATTTTCATTTATCTCTCTATCTCTCTCCAATTATTACGCCTCTCTTTAACTATTACTTTTTCTAAAAACACATCCAAACACTATCTCAAAAATATTTTTCAAAATATTATTCTCAAAACTCTCAACCAAACACAGCCACCTATAAATTATTTGAGTATGAAAAGAAGTGCGGAACACATGGAAAAAGTGAAACGTAACATCCAAGTAGGGGTAACAGATACGTCAGGTCAAGTTCGGATGAATTGGGCTTATACTAAATAATAACGAGACTTGTATATGTCCAAGCTCAGCTTGTTAAGGAGAAGTTTGGCTTAAGTAGTAAACTTAACTTTTTGCTTTTTGGTGCTTAAAAAGCTTGTACTCATGTGTAAAGTACAAGCTTTTTAAGCACCAAAAAGCAAAAAGTTAAGTTTACTACTTAAGCCAAAATAATCGGGTTTCACTTAATATTTTCAAACTCGGTTCTCTTTAAAGTTTCATTTCCAAACTCGTCCAATTAGCCCATTTGTTTTTCTAAATCACAGTACACAAGTATAAATTTATCATACCCAGTAGTAAACTAAAATTAGAGTTTACAACCTAATAATATTAGTTATTCAAAGAACAAAGAATATATATATCATTTATTAGTTTCATTTCCAAACTCGTCCAATTCTTGATGTTTTGTACGTGTATCAATAGAATACTAGCGTAAAATCCGTGCTATGCACAGGAAAATGGAAAAAATATTTTTCAACTATAAAATGTGTAGATTTTTAATATGTTAATCCAAATGAGAGTTGCTAAATTACTTTTTTATATATATTTTTATAGGACTATGGAATTTTAATTTCCCATCACAATCTTGTCTACTAACCCGTGTGAAAAAGTTGTTTGTTATGCTCCAATCTACGCATACTCTTAATTACTCTAAAAAGTAAAGCAGAAAAGCAACAAAAAAAAAAAACCAGGAAAAGTAGTTTGGCATGGAATTCCACCAAAACATCACATTTTAGCAATTTTCGGAATTAAAAATCAAAATCAGAATTGGAGAAATTCTAATTGTCTTGCTCCTAGCCATTGAACACCCCCGCCCTTTTAAATGCTTTCAAATTCAAGGAAACGCAAAAATTATACCCAAACAGCATATGAAAACATATGCTTAATCCTATGAAAGATAGAGTCCATTAGATACTCGGAGTTGTTCAAATTTCAAACATCATGGGTAGTGCTAACATGATGAGGATAGTTTAAATTTGGTTACAATATCAAAAAATTCCATTGGTAGATTTCCATAAAATTTTAATTTTGGTTCTCGTTTTCTTTGCATTCTTTGCTACTGTAATTGTTCTAGCACAAAAAATAATAATAAGTTCTACGATTATATTTCTCTATCGTCATAATAGCTTACTTTCTCGTTAGCAAATTCCAATTATAATACGAAATAATCAAGTTTTCTATAACAGATAATAATGCATTAAAAGGGAAAATAAATCACTAACTTTATAATCAATAGGGGGATATAAAAGAACACCAACATTGTGAACAATGTTGGAGTTTTCAAATGAGAAAAAAAATGAAGAAATTTGGATTAAAAAACAAAAATTCATTTGACTATCATTTGAGAAAAACCAAAGTACTAACTGAACCAAAAAACGTCTGACATAAACATAAAAAAAAGTTTAATTGATTGCACCATACAACCTGGCCCAATCAGTTATCACCACAAAATTGCCATAACCCATAAATATACGATTTTCAAGTCCATTTTTTCACAATTACAGAGAAATGATCAACTTAGAAAACAACGGCTTTACATTGTGCGCGAGGCACTCTCCCTTGCCATGCTCAGGGCCGGCCCTATGGGTAGACCCAATAGGCCCAGGCCTAGGGCCCCCAGTTTTGGGCCCAATTAAAGGGCCCCCATACGTATGAAATGTATAAGTATTATATATATCGGTGAACATACCAGTTGCACTGTAATGATGTAGTGGTAGGGCAGGTTCTTCCAAACCTAAAGGTCATGAGTTCAAGACACGATAGTGTCATTTTTGTCAAAATGAAATAGAGCCACCTTTGTCTTCCTATATTTCTTTCTTTTTACATACTCAACTAAATTTAATATAAATTATAACCTCTTTAGATCAAGATATAGGTATCTCATAAGTACTAAATATGAGCAATTATACTTTGTTTTTTCCATGGGGCCATAATAATGATTTATTGACATTTTATCAATTACTATTTTTGCTTTCAATAGATATTCTCATCTTTTCTTTTGAATTGGCCTTTTTAATAGGCCTTTTTTAGTCTTTCAATACCGCCATTGAATATGAACCAATTAAAGAAAAAAACAAACTTAAAAAATTGATTCACGATATCAATGAACTCAAAAAATTCTATAAATCTCAACTACTTGAATAAACCAAATATAGTTACACTAAGTATTTTTTTATATCTAAAATTTGAATTAACATACACCTATCTACTTTATGCTGTATACTCGTATGCTAATTTTATTTTGAAGTAATTTTCTATGGCTTTTAATTTTTTTTATTTTATATGAAAAAACAAAATGGGCCCCATATTATAATCTCAGATGGGGCCACCAAAATCTCAGGTCCGGGCCTGGCCATGCTTGATGCCTGGACTCGAGTATTGCTGCTGTGGATTCAAACTTCCCTTGACCCTCCAACCTGCCAATTGACGGGAAAAAATGTTATACATTTATCCGAAAAAGGTGACTCATACCACTTGAAACTTGAAAAGAAGGGCTCTATAAAAGATAGAAACTGAAGGAATAATGAACCAATTTAAAATTTAGTAGTACCATGATGCCAGAGAAAAGACGATTCTTAAATAATGAACATTCATGAGAGGTCACTACAAGAAAATGGTCTTTTGGTGTCAACCCATTTGTGTCCGCAGAGATTGCCGTTGCAAAAAGCTATTATTGTGACAGCAAAAGGTCCCGTCTCAAAAAGTACCAATTTGCGTCAGGCCATATCCCCGTCGCAAAAAACTGGTGGCAAATAAGTCATATTTGTGACAGCAAAACGACCGGTGGACGTAAATACTCTTAGGGGGTGTTTGGGAGCCTACTTTTTAGCTTTTGATTTTTGACTTTTTGGTTTTTTGGTTTTTTGGCTTTTGGTCAGAATGAGTTTTGGATGTGAGAGGAGTGTTTGGGAGAAATGTGCAGAATGTGTTTTGGAAAGGGAAATGTGCAGAATGTGCAGAAAGTATCAAAGCTCTTTTTGATTTCTGGCTTCTAAATGAAAAAATGGAAAAACGATTTTTGGAGAAGTAGTTTCTGGGTGTTGCTGTCAAACACCCAGAATGCAAAAAGGAGAAATCAATAAGTTGATAAAGAGGCGGCCGCGCCTCATAGAATTTCCAAATTGGCGGGGGCACCAAAAGTTTTAAACGCAGGATTCCCAAACCCAAATTTCGATTGCCCCCAAAACCCAAATCACATCTGCCCCCAAACCCAAGTCTTTCTCTCTCTCTCTCTCATCCTCTGGAGCCTTTTCACCCTAAAAGCAGGATACACAAAACCAAAATTTTGATTGCCCTCGAAACCCAAATCATGTCTGCCCTAAAACCTAATTCTCTCTCTCTCTCTCTCTCTCTCTCTCTCACACACACACACACACACACACACACACACACATTCAATGATGCCTTTTCGTTTTGCCTCAATTTTTTGCTGCTGATCAAGAGACAAAGAACCTAGCACCTGTTGATCGAAGATTGCAAGCACCGCAAGGAACCCGTTGAACACCTAGGCGTTGCTACTACCACTTGATTCCACAATCGGTATGCTCAATGACGACTTCAATTCCAGTCTCATACTCTGATCTCTAATGCCCTTTTCTTTTGCCTTTTTGCTGCTGAGATATTAAGAAGCTAGCACCTGTTGATCATCGAAGGCTACAAGCACCACAAGGAGCTCCGTCGAACACCACGCCGTTGCTAGTACCACTTGATTCCACTATCGGTATGCTCAAGGACCTCAATTCCAGTCGTTAATTTCCACTATCTCCAGTTGTATGTTTGTGTATGTTTTCAATCTATATTGCTATTTACTTCTTACCGATGCCATCACAGAGGGGGAGAGAGAGGCGTTCGACGAAAGAAGAAAAGACAAGGACGAGTCAAACGATTCAAACGAAGTCGATTCTCAATAAGTTGTTTTACGGCAACTCTCCGGTAAGAGAATTAGATCTGGAAAAAAGTAAAAAATCTGGGCATTTTTGTTCTTATTTTCATCTCAGTTTACATCTCGGTTTTTGAAAACAACCCTTATTGGGAATCTTTTTGGTTCAATAATCAAATCCAATACTACTACAGTAATAAACTGGAGAGAATACCCTCCATCTCATTATCGATTTCAAGATGTCAGTTTTCTTCGCATCTAGGGCTCGTATTCACCTTCACAGATCTTTCAAGTTTCAACCCATTCTCACTTCTCACTATATAGCCTTCTTTTGATGGTCTAATGCTTCAATAGGCAAGCAAAAAATACCCAAAAATCTACTGTCTCAATTTTTTTTTTCCGTCCATCGGAAAAATACTGTCTCAATACTAATTGATTGAGTGGACTTCTTATTATGTGGGGAGTAATTTTCATTTGTGCTTTGATTAATGTTAATGGGTTCAATCTGGGTATTATCATTATTGGGTTTCATTGATTGGTTTTGGTTTCACTTGTGTTAGGCTACCAGGTTGATTTTCTTTTCGTGATTGGCGGATTGCAGATGTTTGGTTCAATTTTGGAAGAAATGAGGAGTTGATTTCCCGCTATTTGGTTTTGATCTTCTCCAGGTATCGCGTACTTTTATTGGATCAATTTTCAAGGTTTTTTTTTTGTGTGGAATTGATCAATTTTTCAAGTTGATAGTTACTTCTTGTTGTCGGATATACGCTTTAATATGTAGTTGTGACGGTAAATTGTAAGTGTGGCCTCTGATAAATGGTTTAGTGGTGGGATAAGGAAGATTATGTTGGGAAAGGTGGACGAATTTTTGACTGCTATGCTATGCGGTAGGATTGGTTACATACGTTCTTGTGGTGTGTGACTGTGTTATAAGGAGAAACTCGAACTGAGGAGGTACATAAACTACTTTGATAATTAAGTTGTAAATTTTATAGTTTGTTGTGAGTCTTTTCACAAGCAAAATGCATACTAAACAAAAATTGGTTTAAACAAAGGCGTATGGAAAATAATATCGTTAGGTGGATGAGAATAATTGACCATCAAATTCGTTTTAAGCACTAATGGAGAAGCTTTTGTAGCCCTTGCTGCTTATAACGTTGATATTGAAATGTTCTGATTCTGCTACTTTATTGTCAGCCACAAGAGCGCTCAAAGCAGGTCAAGAAGGTAACTCTAATTCTGCTACTTTATTTTCTCTCTAACCTCGATACTAAATTCCAAATAAGTCCATATGCTATTTTCGTCCTCCTAATAACCTTGACAAAGTTGACACAGAGTTTTTCTTTCTATGCAGTAGGAGTATGGGCTGCTGGATTCTTGCTTCCACGAAAGCTTCAAACTTGTAATTGTGAAAACTGCTTTGGGGTGAGCTTTTCGTCCATAATTTCTCATTACAATTTAAATAGTTGCCTTATGCCTAGACTTAAACTTTCATTGATGGTCTGAAATTGACATGTATTTTCTGGAATGAGCTTTGTTGGGTTTGCAGGGTTGGAGTCTTGTTATTATGCAGCTACATTACGCATCCTCTGTATCCCTCGTAGTCAGGTACTCAAAAAGTCTATGTTTCTTCCTCTACTTACGGCGTGTAATAAGCTTTTTCTTGTATTGGTCAAAAACAAAACAAAAAACAAGCCTTTTCTTCTAAATTTTAGTTTATTCATCAATTGAGCTAATACTTTTTCCCGAGCTTCATAACTTGAGAAGCTTGATAGTTATTATAATGAGGCATCATCAAAGTAACGAAAATAGCAAAATAAATCATTATGATTTGCATTGTTCCTGAAAGTATGTTCATACGTGGCCACTTGGTTTGTTCGTATTACAAGTCTATTCGAACGAGCTTTTAACGAGTCGAACACGAATCGAGTAGCTTGGTCAGTTTCAGGCCTTATTGACTGTCAAATTATTGATTGGCTGATGATTTTGTGGTCGATTTTCAGATGGGCTCAAATATGAAAACATCCATCTTTGATGAACAAACATCCAAGGAGCTTTGTCTTATTTGCAAAGATGAAAGTGAAAATGAAGGCAAGGTCTTGGCCACTTATTTTACAAATATCGATCGAGAAGCTGCAATGTTTTGGATTCCACTTATTTTGCATTATTGTATGACATACGTCTTAAACTAAACCAAGGTTTCTACTTTGTTTGGCATACTATTGGCATGGCTGACTTTAGCTTTTATTTCCTAAACATGTTATTCCAACAATGTTATTTGGATCTCCTTTCGGAACTGAATGAATGGATGAATTAATGGATGTAATTAGCTCATGGACGAAAGAGTTCATGTATGAGAATGAATGAGGACATGCTTTGGATGCTTGGTACTTGGTGGTCGTTTTCTATGCCCAGCAAACTGTCAACTTAGTATGTGCAATTTGGGTGTGGGGAAGAAAATAGAGCTAGCACAATTGATTCCAGGTTATTTGGATGTTTTCTTTTTTGTGACGGCACCAATTCAGACGCAAAAACATGAGTTATATAGTAGGGCTATGGCGTCAGCTAAATGCTAATGCAAAAGGTATAGTATTTGCGACGGCAAAAGCCACCCGATGCTAATAATTATATATATTTTAATCTTTTTGAGTCAAGATCACCGCCGACACAAAAAGTAATCTTGGCCATCGCAATTAATTTGCGACGGCTCTTGCCGACGCAAAAAACTTTTTGTGACCCCACCAACGACGTCCCCCACATTCCCGTCGCATGGCCGTCGCAAAAGACTATTAGCGTCGGGCTTGCTACCTTTTGCGACGGGGGGGCCTTGACGCAAAAACCCTTTTCTCTAGTAGTGGGTTGAGAGGATTAGGAAAGAATTCTCTACAAATTCAAAACAAATATATGTAATATTATTTATGGTTATCTTTCCGAATCATGGGTTAATTAGATATATGAATTGTTTTTTATCGTAGAATTCAAATCTTTTTGATATTTTTCATTCTTCTTAAAAACAGGTTATATATCCTCATTTTTTCAAAAATCAATTAGTTCAATTTTATTGGTAAGCCAATCAATTAAGAGGCAAGATTTGTGGGTTTCAAATTTTAATAAGAGTAATAACATAGTATCTTTGATGTATATGATTATGTTACTCCTACATGCTTCGCTCAAAATTCTGCATGACAAACAAATCAATACATGACACTTATCGCGATGAGAGTCCTCCTCTCGAAAAGTCATCCTGCAATAATATATAAGACTAGCATATAACCCGTGCTATGCACGGAGTAATCCAAAAATTGCTTTAGAATGTTTTTCATTGAAAAAAATGTGCATGTTTTTAACAATATAAAAATGTCACAAAGCAAATATTTTTCATAGTATCAACCAAGTAAATACATGCTACGCAAGAAATTCCTATGCACCAAAAAAAAAAAAATGCGATGCAAGGGACAAATCAAAATATGTTATAAATGTTATCAGAAACAGATGGATGACCTTGGTGTGTGTGCTAGTCTTGAATGTGTTGGTTGAGGTTTGGCTATATAGCATTGTATCGTCCAGCCAAAAGAGACACACAAGCATAGAGAGAAAAGAAAAACACCACTCTGAATAATATTTGAGTAGTCCAGAAGACTAACTTTTCTACATATTTGTGTCCAGCTCTTTATTATTTGCTTAGTTTTATAACACGTTATCAGCACGAGACCCTAACCAACTGAGAGAGGTAAAAATATCGTACTCTATTCCTACATATTTGATTTTATGTACTGTTCTATGTCCTTTCATTCATATGATCAGTATCTCATACATTCATCAAAATGAGATTTTTTTAAAGCATATACATTGCTACAACATTCTATCAATACTGATTTCAGAAAGTTCAGAACCGGATAATGGTATCAATTTTCAGAAGCCTTTTTAAACCACCAGTAGCAAATTCTTAAGTTCATGGCTACTATGCTTTAAATGGAATTTTTTTTTTCGTCATATTGTATGCCAACAACAGTATAAGGAAAGAAGAAGAACTATTGTACCAGAAGTACATATCAGCAATGAATCCTGAAGTATTCTAGTTATGAAAAAAAAAAGGAGAGAGAATTGTACCTGAAGTACATATCAGTATAGAATCCTGAAGTATTCTACTCTTAAAATAAAATAAGAGTAAATGGGTTAATACCAGAAGAATTTTACCCAACAAATTCTTATATTAAAAAAAAAAAAGGGCGAAATACCTGAAGTATTTTTAGCAACAAGGTGGATGGGTTTTCAAATATTGAATCCACCACTCCGCCTCGAACCCGCGACCTCCTTAAGGGAAACCACGAGTTTGGCCACTGAGCTAACCCCAGTGGTTGATTACATGTTTACAAATTTATTTATTTAAGACAACTCCTCTATTATTCTAGTATTTCAATTTGTAGCTGTAGTATTATGCCTAAATCTTTTTACCGAAAAAAAAATGGATAGCACGTCATAATGCTACATGTGAACACTGGTAATTTCCTCCCTTGGGCAGTGACCCACTATTAACTTCTTACCAGTAGTTATAATATAGATATTATCATAGGACTTTTATACTCTTTTAGCAAGTGTATAGATAGATCCCATATAGCAACAGTAGACTTTGAAAAGGGTCGACATTAAAAGGCTCAGATGTATTTACTATACTGAGTAGTCTGCTATCTCTATTATGTAAATATTGGGATAAGGCCATCAACAGATGGACAACCCATAAATATTTACCTGCTCTATATGTTTTTTTTTTTTCCAAAAATGGGTTGTTAGCCTCATTGCAGATTTATTATCGCATAAAATTAGTCTATCTCTTGACTATGTATTGTTCTTTTTAAATGGAAATTATTTGTCTAATCAGAGATATCTTGTTTTTATAGACAATGTCAAACTACACAAAATTGGAATTTGCTGCCCTTGACATTTCGGGAAGAAATTATCTGTCATGGATCCTTGATATAAAGATTCATCTCGATGCAATGGAAATCGGAAAAACGATCACAAATGGTAATAGTGCATCCCTGAAGGATCGCGCAAGGGCCATGAACTTCATCCGACATCACCTCCACGAGGACCTGAAGTCCGAGTATCTCACTGTCGAAGACCCACTAGTTTTGTGGAACAACCTGAAAGAAAGATATGGGCACCAAAAGACAGTCATGTTGCCTAGAGCTCGTTACCATTGGATGCACCTAAGATTTGAAGATTACAAATCGGTTAGCGAGTATAATTCTGCCCTATTCAGAATTGTTTCACTTATGAGACTGTGTGGGGAGAAAATTACTGAAATGGATATGTTGGAAAAAACATATTCCACGATTCACCCCAGAGACATGAATCTATCACAAACATATAGACAGAGGGGCTATGAGAAATACTCGGATCTGATATCCTGTCTTTTGGTAGCTGAACAAAACAATGAATTATTAATGAAAAATCACGAGTCTCACCCAACCGGGTCTATACCGTTTCCAGAAGCAAACGGAGTCTCATTCCACAGTCAGGGAGGTGGCCGCAGCCGTGGCCGAGGTCATGAGCGCGGACGCGGACGGGGGCGTGGTGGCCATAACTACCAAGTCCGTGGAGGACACATCAAAAAGCCCAGCAAGAAAACTTATTTTCCCCGGAAGTGGAATAAGTGGGATAGGTCGGATGTATCCCAAGGAAAGGGAAAGGATTTTCAAGCTAAACCTTTTAAGAATACAGAAGATTCATGTTACAGATGTGGAGTGAAAGGTCATTGGTCGCGTACCTGTCGTACGCCAAAACATTTGGTTGATCTTTACCAAGCATCCATCAAGGGGAAAGGAAAAGAAGTTAAAACCAATTTTCTTGATCAAGTTAATCAAACTGACCTTTTTGAACCTTTTAATTTTTCATCTTTTGATATGTCTGATTTACCTGCTGGACCTAGTGGGACAAAAGATGATTTCTTTGATGATGGAGATGACTACCCTGATTGGTCCATGCATTTGGACTAAATAAGTATCTTTGCTTAAGTTTGAAATAATAGTCTAAGGACTAATCTATCTTTCAATAATGTTGTAAGAGATATGTCATGTTGTATTTGTTTTTGGAATAAAGGTTTCAAGATGTGTTTTCAGTTACTTATTTGTGAAATCTTTAAATTTGTATTTTTTGCATTTAGGAGCATGGATACTAATGGGATATTATCAAATGCAAAGATAAATGGTGAAGATATCTGTCTGGTAGACAGTGGTACGACACATACTATTCTTCGAGATAACAGATATTTCAAACATTTGACAAAGATAAAAGCTTATGTCAATACAATATCAGGTTCTGCAGACCTAATTGAAGGCTCTGGAAGAGCAAATATTGTTCTAGCAAACGGAACAAATTTAAATATTGACAATGCTTTGTATTCTACCAGATCCAAAAGAAATCTGTTAAGTTTTATGGATATACGTCGTAATGGTTATCATATTGAAACCACAAACGAAGGCAGAAAAGAATATTTGTATATCACTTCTAATGTGTCTGGCCGGAAGCTGGTATTAGAAAATTTTTCTGCATTATCTTCTGGGTTATATTATACGACGATTAGAACAATTGAATCATATACTGTGATGCACCAGAAGTGCTCCAACCCAAAACTTTTTATGCTATGGCATGATCGCCTTGGGCATCCAGGTTCAATAATGATGCGTCGTATTGTTGAAAATTCACAAGGGCATCCGTTAAAGAACCAGAAGATTCTATTACCCAAGAATTATCCATGTAATGCCTGTTCACAAGGGAAACTGATAATTAGACCATCTATCTCCAAAGTGATTGTTGAATCACCATCATTTTTACAAAGAATACAAGGAGATATTTGTGGGCCGATACACCCATCATGTGGACCATTTCGATATTTTATGATTCTAGTTGATGCCTCAACTAGATGGTCACATACCTGTTTACTGTCTACACGAAATGTTGCATTTGCTAGATTCCTTGCTCAGATCATTAGATTAAGAGCACAGTTCTCAGATCATCAAATCAAAACAATTCGTCTTGACAATGCTGGAGAGTTCACATCTCAAACATTTAATGAGCACAGTTCACATGCTGCATCTCTGATTCATGTTAGGCCAACTGCATATCATAAATATTCACCCACACAGCTTGCTCTTGGTCAACAACCGAATATCTCTCACTTAAGAGTTTTTGGTTGTGCTGTGTATGTGCCTATTGCACCACCCCAACGTACTAAAATGGGTCCACAACGTAGGCTTGGGATTTATGTTGGTTTTGATTCTCCATCTATCATTAGATTCCTCGAACCACTAACAGGCGATGTGTTTAAGGCACGTTTTGAGGATTGTCATTTTGATGAATCAGTTTTCCCACCATTAGGGGGAGATAGGTCGAAGCCAGAAGCTCGACGTGAAATTACTTGGAATGTTTCGGCATTATCTCATCTTGATCCTCGTACTAATCAATGTGAACTGGAAGTTCAAAGGATCATTCATTTGCAAAGTATTGCAAATCAATTACCGGATGCATTTACAGATGCAAATAAAGTAACCAAGTCTCATATACCAGCTGCCAATATCCCAGCACGGATCGAAATTCCCACAGGACAAATTACTAGTACAACAGCTGATGAATCTAAAGCACGCCAGAAGCGTGGGAGACCTGTTGGTGCAAAAGATAAACTTCCCCGGAAGAGAAAAATCCAAGGCAAACAAATTGAAGTCCCAGAAATAGCTGATACTCCTGAGGGGATCAGGCTAATAAATGTAAAAGCTCATGAAGAGGCTAAACCCGCAAATAAAAGAATGAATTTATCAATATTTCCTCCTACTTCTGAATCTCCCGAAGAGAAATCTCCCGAAGAGTTATTTCCTGATATAGAACAGGTACCTGAGAATAATGAGATCTCAATACATTATATGAGTACGGGAGAAATGTTGGACAGAAATAAAACCGTTGTCAACAACGCGTTTTCATTTAAGGTTGCTCTTGACATTACTAGAAGTGATGATGAAAGTGAACCACAAACTGTCGAAGAATGTCGACGCAGAAATGATTGGCCAATGTGGAAAGGAGCAATTCAAGCAGAATTGAACTCTCTCGCAAAGAGAGAAGTATTTGGACCTGTAGTTCAAACCCCTGGAGGAATACAGCCGGTGGGATACAAATGGGTGTTTGTGCGAAAGCGCAATGAGAAAAATGAAGTTGTGCGATATAAAGCACGACTTGTTGCACAAGGTTTCTCGCAGAGACCTGGAATTGATTATGAGGAGACATACTCTCCCGTAATGGATGTTATCACATTCAGATTTTTGATTAGCTTGGTAGTTACAGAATGTCTAGACATGCGTCTGATGGACGTTGTGACAGCATACTTGTATGGATCACTAGATGCTGACATATACATGAAGGTCCCCGAAGGATATACTATGCCTGAAGCATGCAGTTCAAAACCTCGAAGTGTTTATTCGCTTAAGCTACAAAAATCTTTATATGGGTTGAAACAATCTGGTCGTATGTGGTACAAACGCCTTAGCGACTATTTGTTAAAGGAAGGATATGAAAATGATCCTATTTGTCCATGTATTTTTACTAAGAAATCAAACTCTGGTTTTGCAATTATTGCGGTTTATGTCGATGATTTAAATCTCGTGGGAACTCCGGAAGAGCTCATAAAAACCGCCGAATATTTAAAGAAAGAGTTTGAGATGAAAGATCTTGGCAAAACAAAGTTTTGTCTCGGCCTGCAAATCGAGCATTTGCCAACTGGGGTTCTAGTACACCAGTCGACATATACGGAAAAGGTTCTTAAGCAATTCTACATGGATAAAGCACATCCATTGAGTACCCCTATGGTTGTTCGATCACTTGATGTGAACAAAGATCCATTTCGTCCCCAAGAAGAGGGAGAGGAAATTCTTGGTCCGGAAGTACCATATATGAGTGCCATTGGTGCACTTATGTACTTGGCAAATTGTACACGGCCAGATATTGCATTTTCAGTCAACTTATTGTCTCGATATAGTTCAGCCCCAACTCAACGGCATTGGAAAGGAATTAAAAACATATTTCGTTATCTCCGAGGAACGGTTGATTTGGGTTTATTCTATTCAAATGGATCGAAATCACAATTAATCGGATATGCAGATGCTAGTTATTTATCTGATCCACACAAAGCTCGGTCACAAACAGGATATGTGTTCACTTGTGGTGGTACTGCTATTTCATGGCGTTCTGTGAAGCAGACGTTGACTGCTACTTCTTCTAATCATTCTGAAATTATTGCAATTCATGAAACAAGCCGTGAATGTGTTTGGTTGAGATCTATGATACAACATATTCGAGAAAAGTGCGGATTATCTTCAATCAAAGATAGCCCGACTATATTACATGAAGATAATGCCGCATGTATTACACAGATTAAAGCTGGTTATATCAAAGGAGACAGAACTAAGCATATTTCGCCAAAATTCTTCTACACCCATGATCTCCAGAAAAGCGGTGATATTGATGTTCAGCTGATACGTTCTAGTGACAATCTGGCAGATTTATTCACCAAGGCATTACCAACCGCAACATTCAAGAAGCTGGTTAATGGTATTGGGATGCGCCGACTCAAAGACACATCATGCAAAGTTGAGGGGGAGTAATTGGTACTAAAAGATAAACGATTCTACTCTTTTTCCTTCGTCTAAGGTTTTGTCCCATTGGGTTTTCCTTAGCAAGGTTTTAATGAGGCAATCTATAGATAGTTTTTCACTATGTACTCTTTTTCCTTCACCTAAGGTTTTTCCTATTGGGTTTTCCTTGGTAAGGTTTTAACGAGGCATATTTTTAGTTTTTGGTCATCCAAGGGGGAGTGTTATAAATGTTATCAGAAACAGATGGATGACCTTGGTGTGTGTGCTAGTCTTGAATGTGTTGGTTGAGGTTTGGCTATATAGCATTGTATCGTCCAGCCAAAAGAGACACACAAGCATAGAGAGAAAAGAAAAACACCACTCTGAATAATATTTGAGTAGTCCAGAAGACTAACTTTTCTACATATTTGTGTCCAGCTCTTTATTATTTGCTTAGTTTTATAACAAAATATAATATGTTGAGTTGTCACAAAGCATAAAATATTCATCGTAATACCAAATCCATCAAGGAACTAAATTTAACAAAATATCCAAAAACTAACAAATAAAATTGATTTTCATCATACGACCTCAATGCTCATCAGTCGTGCCTCGAAATTTGTACACATATAAGATGGAACAGTAAAAGTATCATCCCCTTTGGTATATAAAATTTGAGTAGTTTAATATACTTGACATGAACAGATTTTTGTTACCTTTCAAAACGTACAAACATTCGTGAGATACTAATATATTTAGAAACTTTAGGTTACGTCACTTGTCACACTCAATAAGCTTCTCATGGAAACAATAGGTTCAATGCTAGTATATAGTACCGTTATAGATTCTAACTGGAAGTTTATGATCTAAAATACCTCAAAATATTGAAAGTCTCTTACAATATCAAGTTTTTCGGAAAAAAATTACCGATTGAGTTAATTTTGTGTGTATTACATCCTTCGTCAAATGCATGCATAAGCCGGAACCTATGGTATCCATTGATTTATAGTGGAAAAAAGAAACAAAGCTAAATATTGGAAACAAAATAAATTACAATGTCCGATCAAATCATTAAAATAGAGGTAAGCAAAATGAAAATATCAGCAAAATATTTTATTTTATCAAAATATTAAAAATCTTGACGGTGTACTTTAATGGACAATCTTAGAAACTTTACCATAATGTCTACACACGTAAAGTGCGCACTAATACAAAAAATAACTGGCCAATACCATCCCATTTTCTCACATTCTTTTGAACATTCTTGTAAATCCCATATTCTCCTACTCTTGTAAATCCCGTTTTCTTAATGACATTCTTGTAAACACCAAATCCTCCAACTTAATCAAGCCAAGACCAAAATTGAAAACTAAAGAAAAATCTACCTCAATGAGTTACCTGATTAAAGCCAGATCAAAAATATCTCTTCCATCTTTAATTCCTTTTCTTATTCATGTTAAAAAAAGACCCTGACATATCAAAACGACAAATTATCAAATATAGCCAGGACACCCTGACATATCAAAACAACAAATTATCAAATCCAGTAAAAAAATACAGCCTAGACACCCATAATTATTTTAGAGAATGAAAACACTAACCAATTTTGATCTTCATAAACATGAGAGAGATTGGAGCTGCAAACACTAAGAGAACATGAAAACATTGTCGTAGAATTACAGAATACTAATAGCTTAAAAAAAATAAACCATAAATGACGTGAGGGATTCGTGTACCTGTGGATGGAGCCATTCATGGACATTCAAAGTTTCAAGGATTTTCTTGGGGTAGGAGCGAATGGATTGAGAAAAATAGAAAACTTAATTTCCGATACTAAATAAGTTTATTTATAGTTTTTCCTTGTTAGATCCTTAATCCTTAAATCGTGGGATTATAATTCCCCGAGTAATGTTTTTGGATGTTTGAGGATACTCCCCATTCAAAGAAAAGAGAAAAAAGGTTAGTCATTAGTATTTCCCAATCTGTTTAAACTCATAAGGGTATAACCATATCCTAGAAGAAATTAATTTAAGTAAAGGGGAAACTATGGGATCAACATTCCATTTGTGCACCGGCCAATTTGTATCCTAATAGTAGTTCTTTTGGGAAAATTGTGAAAATTTATTGATTTCTACTATAAGTGGATTGCTTCTACCTAATATAATTCTCTCTCCAAATGTAATTGGATTTCTTTAACCTAATAATATTATAACTGTTAAAGAATTCAAATCATTCCTTATTGGTTTTGTAAATATATGTATTGTTTCCATAAAAAAATAATTCATCAATATATTTTTCCACATTTAGAAGATGGGAATAAAATTAAAAATTGGCAAACTAAATGGATACGTGTCACATCCATATCTTCATTGTTGCAACTTGTCGCCCTCTCGGCACTCCTAGCGAAAATCCATCCTGCAATACTATATTCCTTTTCCTTTTCTTTTTACCCAAAAAAAACACACCATTCCTTTTCTCATTAAGAAATCTAGTGGTTGAATATTGTACTTAAATAATAAATATAATTGTCAATCTTTTCGGAAAATAATCGTTACTTTCCTTAAAAATTTCGGAAATATGTATTATAATATTGCATATCTATTGTAATTGTTACTTTCCTTCATTACTCTTCATTACTTTTGTTAATTTCAAATTGAAAAAATTTCGGTTATTGTAATTGGAAAAGAATCATTACGGTAGCACAGATTAACTTGGAAAAGAATAACTACTTTCCTTTAAAATTGATCACCACAAAATCTTAACAAAGCTTAACTCGGTAAAGAATTAAATACTGCCATTTAGGACTTTGCTAATTGCTTAAAAAGTGCAAAGGATTGGGGAACACGTGGCAAGCTGAGGAAGCTCTATTCACCAAAAGTCATCCTGCAATACTAATATAGATTTGTTATGATTAGGTGGACGAGGATTCCACTTTCTTTCTTGTTCTCCTCCTCCATTTTTAAAGATATCACAACCCATGATTCTAGGGAGGGATATGGGGACAGATCGGGCCTAGAGAGTACTATCTCCAACCCCAATCCCCAAACCCTTACCCATATCTATCCCCTACCCGATTTTCAACGGGGCTTTATTTTCATCCTACGTCCCCACACCAAATGGGGAACGGAGATCCCCACAGGGATTCAGGGATTTAATCATTTTTCTAAAAATAACAGATTACTAGAAATTTAGAATATCAGTTACAAGTTAAATGCTAAAATCTCAGTTACAAATTACTAGAATCTCAGTTACAGATTACTAAAAAATAGCAGCAGAAGCAATTCTCGCGTGTTTCCAAGATTTTTACAACAACAAATAGCTACAAGGAAAGGGAAGACAATATATGCTTAGTGTGACCCCATTTGTTTGGAGAAAATTTAGTACTGTGACCTCATATGTTTGGAGAAAATTTGGTGAGACCCCAAAGTTTCATAACTCATGAATAGACCTCCTATATTTCGGGGATTCAGGGACGGGACAGAGCGGGGCGGGGATGGATCGGGAACGGATTTGGGGCGGATTTGGGGCGGGGACATACCTATCTCCACCCCTTACCCGATCCCCAGGGCCGGCCCAGGCCCAAGGCCCACAAGGCCTGGGCCTAGGGCAATCCAAAAATGGTCAATTTCTGGGGCACTCCACCATTTTATACTAATGGGCTTGACTAGAACACTTTTTTGGACCAAAATAAAGAAAAAAAATCAATTGTAAGTTACAAAAGAGCCCAACCATTGTGGCCCAATATTTTAAAAAAACCCAAAAACTATTGTGGCCCAAAATTTAAAAAAAGGCCCAAAGCTAAAGTTGATTTTAAAAAAATCATTTTCTGCTTGTTACAGTTTTTATTTTTGGTTTTGTAAAAAATCAAGGCAGTTCTAAACGAAATGATTAAGTTTAGTTTATTATTTGCTTAAAGACGAAGTAATTAGGCAGTAATTTTCTAATCTTCTTGTTAGAGTTTCGAGTGGGTTTGTATGTGAGATTTCTAAATTGACACAAGTTCTTGAGTTTTTCCAAGTAACCAAAAAGTTGATCAAATTTCATTGTTTTTCCAACAAATAAAGTCATAATATTAATTCCAGCAGATCAAATTTCTTACTTATTATAAGTAGTTAAATGAGCCATTTTGCCCCAATTTTTTTAGAGGAAACTTGAAGAACAACAGATTTGGGTAAAACTAGGGTTCGGCATTTGCATAGCAAAGGAGTTTTGACCCAAATTTTGTTTCAAAAAATGCACAGGATCTCTAGATGCTCTACATCGTTGTTAAATTTAGCTTGTATTAATACCCTTTTGACGGGGATATTGTAGTAACAAAAACGTAGAAAGTTTGGTTGAGGAACATGAAAATTTTTAGGACACAATTTTTTTAATTAGGCCTAGGGCACCCAAATACCTTAGACCGGCCCTGCCGATCCCAAAACATTTTTAAAAAACATCCTCATATCTTAGTCAATCTCCAAATAAGTTTTCATGTTGCCGATCCATTTGGATTCGATTCGAATGTGTCGGAAGCAATGGCCAACCCAATATGTTTCTATCTTTCACATCCTGTTCTCATTAAATTGAGTCCTGCCTTCTCCCGCGTTTGCCAAAAAGATGGTTCGAGAATCTCCCACGAAGATACCAATATGCGACAAACATGCTATATAGTACTACATATTACCTGTTGAGAACTAGCCCACGTGTCCTTCAGAATGCCACTTCTTTTCTTTTTCTACCCCTCCACTTTTAAAGATGTTCGCAACTATCAGCGCTTCCCCCGCTTCCATACTACAGTACAGTGTACGCGGTGATGGAAGGATCCAAAGGAAAGCTCATTAATGCCAGTTCCTTCGATCATTACACGGCAGACGCGTTGATCGAGGAAAATCTCTCTCTCTCTCTCTCTCTCTCTCTCTCTCGATCATTTTACACAGCAGGCGCGTTGATCGAGGAAACTCTCTCTCTCTCTCTCTCTCTCTATATATATATATATATATATATATATATATATACTCCCTCCGTCCGGATTTGTTAGTCCGTTTTGGGAATTCCAACTTTTTTTCCACTACCTTTTGAGTTTCTTAATTTCCTATTTTAACCTCAATCCCTCCATTTAATACTCCCTCCTTTCTAATTTGATAATCTACTACGAAACTACGTGCAATTTTCAAACTAAAAAATAATGTAATTACAAAAATTATTTTTTTATCAATATGAATCTTGTTTGATAGATCTCATTGAGAACTTTAATATGAATTTTGTTTGATAGATCTCATTTTTTTACCGTTTTGGGGGTTGCTCCGTTGTAGTCTCAAGTTTATTGGCGTCCATTTTTTAAAAATTCCCAAAAAAAACCGCCATTTCAAGATAACCGCTATTTCTAAAGTTGCCATGTCATTTTCGTGTTATAAATATTTATTTTCCTCGGCATGAATTATTAACTGAAAATAAAACATTGTTTGGTGTATGACAGGATTGCATCAGTATAATTGACGGTACACGTGCCATGCTGCCCACCTGGTGGTAACGAAGTCGCGAGATATTCGAGCCGTACAGGTGGTACTAAATTTAATGTTATGGCAATTTGTGATTTCAATTTTTGCTTCTGCCTGAAAAGAAAATTTTCATAATTTCCATATTAACTTATGCGGTCCCAGTCCATCAGCTCAGTTGTAGAATCTCCACTCTTGACTCAATTTTCACCCAAATTTGAGTAAAATTTTGAGTAAAAAATTGATTTGATATGGAACACTCCAATGGGTAAAAGCAAATGTTGGCATAAATTTGAGTAAAAGCTTCATTAATGGCACAATTCTAAATTTGGGAGGGAAAAAATAATATTAAAAATTTGAGTAAAGATTTGGTTCAAACCAAATTTGGTGAAAAATTTGAGTAAACCCAAATTTAGTAATGGGTTTGAGTAAAGAGTGGAGTGATGTTTTTGTTGAGTTTGAGTGTAAAATTGAGTCAAGAGTAGAGATGCTCTAAAGTTTATTTATTTCTCACATAGGAAATTTACGTTTTTAATAGTAGGGATGGTTGGAATGGCAGGGGTGGTTTGGTGAAGGGAGTGATGGAAGTAAATACATAGTACTAGCTGAATTGAATACATAGCAGCATAAGCTTTTCTGCTAAAACATGATGAATGGTACAACTGCAGTGAACAAGAATAGAGCCGTTGCTTATTTGGTGTTAGATTTGGTGTTGTGAAGAAATTGAGTAAAACCAAATTTGGTGAAGGATTTGGTGAAGGTGTGGAGTGAAATTTTTAGTGATTTTTACACAAATTTAAAGGACAGTCGATGGATAAGGACACTTGAACACCTGTTAGATTTTAAACGGGTTTTCTTGTTCAACCGAGCCTTTAAAAGGGAGCATCTCATTTTTTTTTTCTGCTGATTTCCCACGATACCCTTAAAAACATGTTTGAGAGAGTCTCCCTTCTCTCTAAAAAGTTTAAACCCTAGCCTCTTTGTTTTCGGGGGGGTTAGCCGCCACCTCCTCCTCCTCCTCCTCTCCATCCCCCCTCTCTCCTCCCTAGTCTCACCTCTCCGGCTCCATTCTTTCCGATCTTGTCCGGCTTCCATCCTCCTCCTCCATTACCGTCACTTTTTTCCCTTGGTTTCGACCTCCATCTTCTTCTTCCGGCCGTTTCGAGATCAGATCTGTTGTGGCTTGAAGTTTTGCGCTCGGGCTGGAACTTCTCCGGCGAATAAGTCGCCGGAAACGGTGGCGGCGACTATGGTGACACTCTGAGATAGGATGGTGCTTTTCCGTTCTGTTTTAGCCGGAGCTTTTAGTTTTATTTTCAGTTTTATTTTTCTTTGTTTTGGTTTAGTTGTTTACCCCTTATACAGGTGGTTTATTAGCCCCTTTTTTGGGTGCTTGTTCTTCGATTTTATCTTGTGCTTAAGTGGTAGGGTTTGAGCTGTTTTCCCTCGGGATCTCTACTAGCGGATCGTGGACAGGTTCCTAGCCCAACCTTGTTGTTGGTCTGCCTCGGGCAGGGGTGCCATTTGTCTAGATTTTGATAGTTTTGGTTCTTCCCTGTTGTTTATGATGAAATCTGTACTGCCCTCGGGCATTTTCCTTGAATGGAATTGACATGTTCAAAAAAAAAAAAACATATTGAACGATTCAGATCATCAAAATTTGATCCAGGAAGCGTAAATCCGCACAGTAACAAATTAGAATGGGACGACTGTATATATGCGTGTATGTATTGAAAAAGTTAAAGGTTACGTAGAACTTTCCTCAACACAGTACTGGAGTAGTTGTTTCATTGAATTTGTTCCTTCTTTTCCAAGGACCTCTTCCACTTTCTCTCCCAAGGTAAAGGAATTCGATTTTGTCCTTTTTTTTACAAAATGTCGTGGGCCCAATTGTTGACTATAAAAATTCTCATGCACTAATAGAGATTTAAAAAATTCTCATTGTTGTTATAATTAGATTTTATTTCACTACCCTTATTCTGGACAATAATTTTTCCGCTCCACGTTTCTCGTGATAACAATTTTTATTTCTAGCTATTTGACAAAGTTATAAAACTATCCTTTTGATCCAATTAGAAAAGTATACAGAGAATGACACACATTTTCATTTCATCTAAAGAAATACTCTAAAAAATTAGTAGAGCATGAAAAGAAAGTCGAGTATGAAAAGAAGTGAAGAACATGCTATAGAAAAAGTTGAACAAGTAGGGGTACACATACGTCGGGTCAAATTCGGTTCGGATCTGATTTATACTAGATAATAATGAGACTTGTGTATGTTTAAATCCGACTCATTATTAATCGAACTTTATTTAATATTCTCAAACTCAGCTCTCTTAAAGTTTCATTTCCAAACCCTTCGAATTAGCCCATTTGTTTCTAAATCACAGTACACAAGTATAAATTAATCATATACCCAGTAGTAAAAGTTAGAGTTTACAACCTAATAATATCTTTTTTTTATAGTAATAACTTATATAGTAATGTAATGAACTTTATTATCATTATTTCCTTGTTAATGTTTTAAGCACTGTCAAATCATCCCTACCCCGAAATTCCAAGTACTGTCAAAATGTGTGTGTACTACAACAATGATACATACACAAATTTTGTGCCACAATCTCACTCACATGGGGTGTGGAGAGCCTGCAGGTGGGGCCCATGTAGGGCCCACACCCCATGTGAGTGAGGTTGTGGTGGGTTGTGGCACAAAATTTGTGTACATATCATTTTTTATGTATCAATAGAATACTTGTTTTGAAGATGCAAAAACGTTCCTTTCTTTCGATTAGTCAAGTAGCCCATTCCGGAATTAACAATTGTACATGTATGTATCATGAATATCGATCAAGCTAATTAAACAACTGCTGTTTAAACAAAAAGAGGTAATTAAAGAACTGCGCGCAAAAAAACAAATTAGGTGGACTAGGATTCCACGTACTTTCATTCCTCCTGCACTTTAAACAGGAAGCAGGAGTGGAGCCATACGCGGGGATGGAAGCAGGAGTGAAGCAGAGTGGAGCCATACGCGGGGATGGAAGCAGGATGGAAGCAGGAGTGAAGCAGCCATACGCGGGGATGGAAGCAGGATGGAAGCAGGAGTGAAGCAGGAGTGGAGCCATACGCGGGGATGGAAGCAGGAGTGGAGCCAAAGGGAGTAGGGACAATGGAGCCAATGGGGGCTAGTAGGAGTTGACTGTTGTCGCCCTTGTTACAATTTCAAAAAAACTCTACTATTATATTGAAATATATATATATCATCAAGTTATATAGCCACGCCCCTCCTCCACAAATATAGTCTGTCTCCCTCACGCAAAAATTCTGACTCCATCGCTGGATGGAAGGAAAGGAAAGCTCAATGCCAGTTTCCTTCGATCATTAATTACGCGGCAGACGCATGGAAGGAAACTTACACTTACTCCTCTCTCTCTCTCTCTCTCTCTCTCTCTCTCACTATACACATATTTATAGTAGGTCCCCAAGTCCTGTGTTCTGTAACTTGATTACATTTGTTGATCAAGAACAAATTACTCGCTGCAGATCTTCTTTTTTCGCTCAGCTACTCGCTGCAGATCTTACACGAGTTTGATAATTGCTATATATAGCACCAACAAAGAAAAAAAGAAGAATCGTATTCATACATACAGTAGTAGTCTGATACTGCTAATAGTAGAAAAAGGCTGGGGGAGAAAGCGATGCCGACAGATATTCCTTCGTTCCTGGAGATCCAATACATGTTTTCTCAGATTTTCGCCAAACTCTTTTTTAGAAAGATCCAGATTTTCATAGACCACTACTTTTGCCGTTGCAGGGGGGCTGCTGTTACCACAGGTCATAAATTCAGTACCAAACAATTACATATAGTCTGTTTCCATGTATTTCAAATTAAGGAATTTGACATTATTATTCAATGAGAATAGCTTAAACTAAGGTTTGATATACAGTTCACACAAGGATTTCGATATTGAGGTTGAGAGCTCTATTATTTCATGCTAAGGATTGTATTTGTATTCATTTTGCAGCAACTTCAAGAGAGTTTTCTTGGTTGACTTTGATTATACCTTCTCTTTTTGTTTTTAGGTTTGGCATTTGCCCAACGGTTTGTAGGCTATGCAGTGGTCAATGTCTTGGTTACATACTTCACAGATAGCTACAATCTCCTGTATGCTGTTGGACTGGTAAATTTACTAGAGGGGTCGTCATCATTTTTTGTCCTTGTGATGACTTACATCTCTAACAACCATGTTAGCCCCCGCAAAGTCATTCTCTACTCAACTGCTGCCTACATCATTGTAAGTTTCTTATGATTGCATACAAATCTTGTTTTACGAGATTCCACAAATGAAGTTTGTGGGGAGTAACAGCGTCGTCATCAACATTTGTTATTGATGTGATCCGACTTCTTAGAATTGGTGCTCTGGTTATTACCGTAGCTAAATGAAATATTGTATGACATTTGTTAAGTTGAAGTTAACTTAATTAGCTAGTGTTTGTTTGCTTTAGTTGCTTGTAATTAATGACACTTGTCAGTTGTCACTTGCTACGTTGATCTTTTACAGTATTGGGTTAAGGAATAAGCGTTGTACTGTACAAGACAAAATAAATATCGTAAGAACACTTACCAAAAAAAATAATAATAAGAAACGTAAGAACAAGAAGAAAATACAAATAACCCTATTTTCTTTGTTTTTCATATGCTTAATTGGCTTATTTTGTAGTGCTTCTTTAGAGACTAACAAGGAATTTTATGTCCACCATGTGATGATGGCATTTTTAATGGATGTAACACTATGATATGCGTACTCTTGTATTTATTCGTTTTCCTATAAATTTTCCAAGTTAAGCTGAATATTTAATTGTCCTCGACCAAAATGCAGGGAATGGTGATGTTTTGCTTTTCATACTACTATCCGATTCCTGATGACAAGATCGGGATGTACTTCGTCCCTGCAGTGCTTCTGATATCTGTGGGAAAAGCCGGAGGGTTGCCTATCTTGGAAGAATTTCTAGTTGGTCAATTAATGGCACATGAACCGAGGCCGGACAAAGATGAAGGCAGAGTAAACGCAAGAAAGACTGTGTTGTGGACTGCCTCACAATTGAGTGCATTTCTCCCCCCCTTGATCTTGGGCGATGCTACTTGGGATGGAATATTAATTTCTTCAACATCAGTGATGGGCATAGGTTATTTGTTGTTCTTGTGTTGCAAACCTCACTACCACAGGTCTCTCGCTCTCTCTCATCAAAACATTACACGGGCAGGAAAATGCTTTTAAATATAAAGTAGATTGGCATCAGTGTTAATAAGTTTCCTTGGAATGCAGATCAGTGGATGAAGCTACTACGACGGAAATCTCCAATGCTAGCCTTGAAGAGAACATGTAATGAGTTTTCTGTATCTTTTTCTTTGATTGTGAATAACTTAGAATGAAGTATCGGTTAGATTTTAAATACAAGTAGGTCAGCATCAGTGTTAATACTTTTCCTTGGAATGCAGATTAATAGATGAAGTTACTACTATGGAAACCTCGTGTGCTAGCCCTGAAGAGACTACGTAATGTGTTTTCTGCATCTATTATTATTATTATTATTATTATTATTATTATTAACTCCGCCTGTGACGTTCTTAAAGCCTTATCTTTGGATCTCAGCCGGTCTCAAGCCCGGATAAAGGAGGAGGGTTGTGCGTTAGGTAGCTGACAGTCAGCACATAAAAAGACTCGTTAGAACCTTATGACATGAACCTTAATCATACAACGAGACATGATAGGGCGTTCCCTTTAAGCGACGCGTTGTGCCTGCCTTCGGGTGCTTCGAAAAATGGGCAAGGGGCGCCACATCGGCGCCCGGGTGTGGTGATAAGTGAGCAAGGGTTCCCGCGCGTGCCTGGACGAGCGCGGGTAAAGAAGCTAGCCCAGGATTATAGGATCCGCTTAGCAACTTGGAATATAGGGACTTTAAAGGGTAAGACTAGGGAGCCAGTTGATACCATGATTAGGAGGAGAATTAGTATAGCTTGCCTTCAGGAGACTAAGTGGGTAGGGGAGAAGGCTAGAGAGATAGAAGACACAGTGTATAAGCTTTATTATACGGGTAAGGATAGGCATATAAATGGGGTAGGCATCATAGTAGATAAACACCTTAAGGACTCGGTAGTCACAGTCACGAGGAAAGGAGATCGGATTATTTTAGTTAAGCTTGTGATTGGAGAGAGCATAGTGAATATTATTAGTGCTTACGCGCCCCAAGTAGGCTTGAATGATCTCACTAAAGAGCAATTTTGGGAACAGATGGATGATGTGGTTCAAGAGATACCTTGTGGAGAGAAGCTTTTTATAGGAGGAGATTTCAATGGTCATGTGGGAGTGCAGAGGCAAGGGTATGAGAAGGTACATGGTGGATTTGGATTTGGTGACCTAAATGAAGGGGGTAGGAGGATTTTGGATTTTGCGGTAGCTGGCGACCTTATAGTTGGGAATACTCTCTATAAGAAGCGTGAGGAACATTTAATTACCTTTAAGAGCGGAGCCAATAGAAGCCAGATCGACTACTTCCTTGCTAGAGGCGCAGATCGCTTGTTATGTAAGGATTGTAAGGTCATTCCCGGAGAGTGCCTAGTGGCACAACATAGACTTTTGGTGTTAGATATTGGTCTCAAGGGGAATAATAGACCGAGAAAAGAAACTAGAAGCCCACAGACTAGATGGTGGTTCTTAAGAGGAGAGAAACTAGAGGTGTTCAAGGAGCGTATGGGCCAAGAGATGGAGTGGGGAGGAGAAGGTGATAGTGATAGTATGTTGGCTGACGGGATTAGAAGAATATCAAAAGAAGTTCTTGGGGAGTCAAAGGGGAAAGGTCCAAGCTCTAAAGAGACATGGTGGTGGAACGACGAGGTTCAAATCATGGCAAAAGCCAAAAAGGATTGCTTTAAAAAGTGGCAGAAGGACCGAAGTGTGGAAAATCTTTAGAGGTACAAGCAGGCTAATAGGGAAGCTAAAAAGGCCGTTAGTGAGGCTAAGTTGAGAGCCTACGATGATTTTTATGCTAGACTTGATAGTAAGGATGGAGAAAAGAATATATATAAACTCGCCAAGCTAAGAGAAAGGAAAGCTAGAGACTTCTCTCAAGTTAAGTGTATAAAAGGTAGTGATTCGGAGGCGTTGGTGAAAGATGAGGAGATCAAGGATAGATGGAAGATGTATTTCGAGAAGTTGTTAAATGAGAAACATGAAGGAAGCTTTGGTGAGGAGGAAGTTGATGTCCCTAGCGAGAAAATAGAATACGAGTTCTATCGGAGGATACAAAAGTTCGAAGTGGCCAAGGCTTTGAAGAGGATGAAACCGGGTAAGGCCTTAGGAACAGATGGTATCCCCATTGAAGTGTGGAGAAGCCTAGGTGACTTGGGGGTGACTTGGTTGACAAAATTGTTCAACAAGATTATTTTATCTAGGAGGATGCCCGACGAATGGAGGAGGAGTACCTTAGTACCTATCTACAAGAATAAAGGGGATATTCAAAGTTGCAACAACTATAGAGGTATTAAGTTGATGAGTCATGCGATGAAGTTGTGGGAAAGAGTTATTGAGCATCAATTGAGGATGGTGACTACGGTGTCGGAGAAACAGTTTGGGTTCATGCCTGGGAGATCAACTATGGAAGCTATTTACCTACTAAGGAGATTGGTAGAAAGACACAGGTCAACGAAGAAGGATCTCCATATGATTTTCATAGACCTGGAAAAGGCTTATGATAGGGTGTCTAGAGACATTATATGGTGGGTTCTGGAGAGAAAGTGAGTGACCAAAGGCTATATTGACGTGGTCAGAGACATGTATGAAGGTGCAGTCACTGTCATTAGATCACTAGCAAGAGAAACGAGTGAATTTCCCATCACAGTAGGATTGCACCAAGGGTCAGCCTTGAGCCCATACCTTTTCGCGTTAGTTATGGATGAATTGACTAGGCAAATTCAGGAGGATATCCCATGGTGTATGTTGTTTGCAGATGACATTGTCCTTGTAGATGAAACGGCTAGTGGTGCTAATACTAAATTAGAAATTTGGAGGGAAGCATTAGAGTCTAAGGGCTTTCGGATAAGTAGGAGTAAAACTGAGTATATGGTCTGCAAGTTTAGTGATACCAGAAGTACGTATGAGGAAAGAGTGATGATCCAAGATCAAGAGATACCAAAGAGGGACCATTTTAGGTATTTAGGCTCTATTATTAGTCAAGATGGAGAGATTGCAGATGATGTGACTCATAGGATCCAAGTGGGGTGGCTCAAGTGGAGAAGCGCTACTGGTGTACTGTGTGACAAGAGGGTACCAACAAAATTGAAAGGAAAATTTTATAGAACTGCCATAAGACCAGCGATGCTTTACAGGACAAAATGCTGGCCTATTAAGAAGCAGCAAGTGAACAAGATAAGTGTAGCGGAAATGAGAATGTTGAGGTGGATGTGTGGTAAGACTAGACGAGATATGATTAGAAATGAAACAATTCGTGAGGTGGTAGGTGTAGCACCTATAGAGGAGAAGTTAAGGGAAAATAGACTAAGATGGTTTGGGCATGTCTATCGTAGGCCAGCGGATGCAGTAGTTAAGAGAGTGGATAGGATAGTTTTGGGTAGAAACGCACAAGGGAGGGGAAGACCCAAATTGACATTAAATGCGGTAGTACGCAAAGATCTGAGTATAGTAGGTTTAAGCGATGAAGAAGCACTTGACAGAGATCAATGGAGAAAAAGGATTCATGTAGCCGACCACAATTGATTGGGACATAAGGCTTGGTTTGGTTTGGTTTGGTTTGGTTTATTATTATTATTATTATTGTGAATAACTTGGAATGACTTATTGGCAGGATTTTAAACATAAGTAGGTTAGCATCAGAATTAATAAGTTTCCTTGGAATGCAGACCAGAGCATGAAGCTAATACTATGGAAATCTCCCATGCTGGCCTTGAAGAGAATATGTAATGAGTTTTATGCATCTTTTTCTTTGATTGTGAATAACTTGGAATGACGTATTGGCAGGATTTTAAATATAAGTCGGTTAGCATCGGTATTAATAAGATTCCTTGGAATGCAGACCAGTGGATGAAGCTACTACTACGAAAATCTCCCATGCTGGCCCTGAAGAGAACATGTAATGAGTTTTATGCATCTTTTTCTTTGATTGTGAATAACTTTGAAGGACTTATTGGCATGATTTTAAATATAAGTAGGTTAGCATCAGTGTTAATAAGTTTCATTGGAATGCAGATCAATGGATGAAGCTACTACTACGGAAATCTCCCGTGCTAGCCCTGAAGAGAACATGTAATGAGTTTTCTGCATCTTTTTCTTTGATTGTGAATAACTTGGAGTGACATAATGACAGGATTTTAAATATAAGTAGGTTAGCATCAGTGTTAATAAGTTTCATTGGCATGCAGACCAGTGGATGTAGTAGTAACGGAAATCTCCCCCGCTAGCCCTGAAGAGAATATAACCAATGGTTCGGTGTTTTTTGCAATAAGCCTTGTGAAGCCTCTCTTTGTAATGATTCCAATGTGGACTACTTTTCTGGTGTTTGGTCTGGTATTATCAGCAGGGGACACTTTCTTTATTGATCAAGGAGACACTATGGATCCTACGAGCTCTACTTATATACTTCTTCTGATTAGGCATACAATGGCAAGTAACTTCCGATTTATAACAAGCTTTACGGCTATCCCATCAAAAATAAGATCTATCATTTCCACACTCATGCCTAAACTAAAAACACAGGGCATTATAGTTAAAATCTGGACAGCTATGGTGTTATCCACATTTTGTTGTTCCGTCGCGTGGCGTTTCGAGGTTCACAGGTTGCATGTCATTGTGGAGAAAGGAATATGCGTCAAACAAAAATCTTTTATAGGCATGAGTAATATAGGGCTGGCACCACAGTTCTGCCTGCTGGGACTCATGGAAGGGCTTGGCAAACAAGGCTTGGATAGTTTCTTTGGGGTTCAGGTCTATGATGTGCCAGTGGGGAAATATGGGTCAGCACTAAATGAAGCTGTGATTGGGCTCGGAAGCTTGCTTAACGGTTTACTTGTTTTTCTTTTCCGGAGCTGGTTCCGCAACACTCTAAACTGCAGTCGCCTAGACAACTACTACCATATGTTGACAGTAGTGAGTTTTGTGAACATGTGCTACTACTGGTGGGTTTCAACTTTTTACTCAAACAAGATGGGAACCAAAGATGATGTCGAAGTAGAAGAAACGGTAGAGCTTCATATTGTCTTGGTGGTGTAGTTTTGGGCTGGAGGGAGAAAGAGCAGCTTGTAGGGAAGGGGGACATAACAAATCCGTTACACGCAATTCTTAGTGCATTTTTATCCTCATTGTTGTTGATTCTTTTGTTGTATTTGTTCTTGTAAACATTCACATGGTAGAGAACTTATTTTATGATGATCAATGGATATTAGGCTTTGTTTGTCCATAGCTTTTTTTCTTTTCCAGTCATCTCTGCCCCGTGTTTCATGTCTAATGTGCTTTAGTGTTCCTCTTTTATCATCTTTCGTTTCCGTATCCCAAAAAAAAGGGAGGAGAAGGAGAATTGTTTCGATTTACAACGAAGCACTTGCGTGCTACTACTTCATAACTTGAGCTAGAGCTCTTGGGCTTCGTGGTTACACCCGATTGAATAGGTTAAATACAGTAATGCAAAATAGCCCGTATGAAAACAATCTTTCTTTCTATATTGATAACAACCCAGATACCGAAACAGAAGTCTCTAGTTAGAACAGTCTGACAACTACGAGACTACGGAGATCAATGAACTAGTTTTCAGCTTCTAGTGGCTCCATAAAGATAGATTCTATGTAAATCAATGAACAATTTGTTCGCGTGAATATCTTGTTTAATCAAGCTAATTTTTTGAATGGAAAGTTGTTTTATGCGGGGCTTTCGAGATTGTTTCCGGTCGTTGTGGCACTAGAGTGAGGTCAAAGAAGTTCAGAAGCAGGTCCAATTATAAGCTTTTCCATAGGAGAAAATGAAAAAACACAAACCTCTGCAAGAGCAGAGTCGAGATCTTCACTTAGAAGGGACCAAAAATATATTTGCTTCGTAAATCCAACTTAAAGAAATATTACTAACTTTTACCTCCATTTTACATCTCTTGCATCAAATTTTACCTCCACTTTTCAAAATTATTTTCACTTTTCCCTAGTAAGTCTTTAACTCTTTTCAAAAGCGCAAAATAATAATTATACAAACTTTTATCCATTAACTTTTCAAAACACGATTATTAAGGAACAACAAAAATAAAATACTCTACTTTTAATTTGGGGCGGAGGGAATAATATACTTCCATTGGGTTATAATATTAAGAATGAAATTAGCAAGAAATTTCAAAAAAAGTAAAATAAGAACTATTTGAATTTTGAGGAGAATAAACTAAATTTACGTATTTCTGTGTGACCCCCAATGTCCATCTAACCAAACATGATGTTTATTTTTCCTCTCTGTGTGTAGTACTTTAATTAGGAAAAATGCTTGCCAAGTAACAAATATATTACTCCCTCCGTTCCATATTAACAGTCCACTAAGAAAAGTCGTGTCATTTTTTAAATAAAAAAATGAAGTACTTCTGTGTAGTATCATTTTTCGAATTTTTTCGCACCGAATTAAAGTACTCGACAAATACTTTAATTTGACAAATTCAAAAAATAATTTACAAAAGTACCTACATTTTTTTATTTGAAAAATGATAAGAGAGAGAAAACGGGGCTTTTATTTAGGAACGGAGGGAGTATGTAGCACCGAAGAAATAAACAATCAGAGTCCAAATGACCACTACGAAATGATAAGAATCCAAGTGGATTTGAACCACTGTCCTCCCAACGGTCAGAGACCAATTTGGGCGCTCTTACCATTTTGAGCTTATGGATCCATCGTGCCATGGTTAACCAAATCACAAAAAGGAAAAAAAATTTCCTATTAATCTCTCCACTGCTTTAAAAAAAATAAAAAAAGAAACCAAACCTTTTTTTTTTAGGGCGGTCTGCCTTTTATAATGAGAGATATACTTAAAAACAATTTGACAACAGGAATTTAAAAAGTAAAATATTATATTCAAAATTAATTTTTTTTGAATATAGACAAAAGTAATGGTTTAGTGACACATAAATGAATCCTTACAAAAAGAATGGTCTTGCACATCCAACTCAAATAAGGCCTCCACGAATCTTGAAATTGTGATGCAAATATAAGTACCTCTCTATCGTTATGAAATTATTACTCCATCTTAAATTGGAGGCCATGTTCAAAGTTCAATGCAATTTTTACATTATTTATATTTTCCAATATATAATGTATCATAAATAATAATATATCATTTGTGCAATACTATGAATCGTATTTAGTAGTAGATGGTATGTTAAAATTAATTGTATTAATACATAATTTTCAAAATCTCTAAAAATACTCTCTCCGTTCCTAAATAAAAGCCCCACTCTCTCTTGCCATTTTTCTAATCGAAAAATTAAGTACTTCCGTATATCATTTTTTAATTTTTTTTGCACCGAATTAAAGATATCGACGAGAATTTTAATTAAGTGAAAAAAATTCAAAAAATAATTTACAGAAGTACTTCGTTTTTTGATCAAAAAATGGCACAAATTCTCATAATGGACTATTATTTTGGAACGGAGGGAGTAATTTTCAAAATCTATAAAAATATAATTAATAAATTGAAAGATATCGGGGATCCAAAAATCCATGCACTTGTCATATGTATGAAAAAGGTACATATTTTTTTAACTGAAACAGAAAATGATCATGTTGTTCAAATGCATATAATCATGATACAACTCACAGTTTCAAGCACACAACTCACAGTTTCAACAAACATCAAGTAAAAATAATAAATTAGTTAAAGCAAATCTCCAACAGTTTCAAAAGGGGCGGTTGTGAAGTGTGAAGCGTGGTGGTAACCCTAACTTTAAATTATAAACTTATTATCTGGGAAAAGAAATTTTATAAACTTATAATATAAATATATTATACCTATACATATATATATTTTAATATATATGAATGAATGGGGATGCGGGGAGGGGCGGGGATTGGGTAGGGGACTGACAATACCATCCCCTACCCGATCCTCGAATTTTTTTAAAAATAATCCCCATCCCCTACCCGATCCCCGAAAAAATTCCCGAATCCTATATCCATTTGGAGAGGGGACGGGTTACATCAAGACGGGTCGGCCGAGATGGCCATCCCTACTCGGAGAGTGGTGAATGAATTGAAGCAATCAAACTATTATTATTATTTTTTTTTTTTGTCATTCGTTAATCCTAATCTACTCTATCCTAGGGGGACTTGGAGAGGGGAATTTGTGCTTACAGGAATCGAACCCTGCCCATGTGCATGGTAGTATAAGGGAGGCACCAACTGCACTCCACTCCACTTGCAACCACAAACTATTTCAAAGACGGAAAATTTTGTGAACGAGAGGTCCAGACCACGTGTCATCGGACTCGGTCTAATTGGCCAAGTGAGAGACGTTGGATGCGTTCCCAAATAGCCCTCACGAATAAAATATCAGCAAACTTCATAAATTGTTTATACACGATCCGATTTTTAAGCGACCAGAAATTCCCTTCAAATCATTTCGAATAAAATAACTTACCTAATGCAAAACAACAATCGCAAAAATCATAATAATTAGTAGTAAAAAGCTTGGAAAACCATTTTCTGATGAAAAACAACTCTTAACCACCATAAATTTTCTCCGAAAACTCCGCCGACAAAAAATTAAGGTACTTTTTTTTTTTTTGAGCCACAAGAAACAAAGCAAAAAAATAGCCACAAGAAACAAAGCAAAAAAAAATAAAGGTACTTGAGTAAATAGAAATATGCTCTGGATCGTTTTGAATTAAAAAATCTATCATAAAATGAAACAATTGAATAGAAAACCACCTTAAATTTGCAAGTGGAAAAATTAAGGTACTCACGACTACTTTTCCACAGCATCGCCACAGATTACAAACTCAAAACACGAATTACGGTTAACCAATTTACCCAATTTTAGATCCATACTGTTCCCAAATGTTCAATCTTTCAATTTTCATGTTACGGACTCTCACTCCCTCCGTCCCTTTTGAGTGTCCAAAATTTTCAATTTAGGTAGTCACTGCATAATAAAATTACCATTTTACCCTTCATAGAATCCATTTCAACAAGGGAGCTGGTAAAAAGTGTTGAAACAATAAGGATTTCCATTTTGCCCTTAATGGAATCCATTTCTTTAAGGGACAGGTTTTGATGGCCCCCAAATACTTGAATTTAGAAAGGGGGATACTTCAAGAGGGACGAAGGGAGTAGCAAATTATGAAAAGCACTTGAGATTTCAACACAATAATTAATAAATAAATAAATAAGAGAAAATATATCAGGAAAATGGGAGCAAATGTCGAGCACCCGGATGCTCAGCAAACTGGATACCACAATTTACAAAATAAAAGCACTGAAATCTCAACAAAACTGATGATGATAGGTAAATATCAGGACAATCAGATCTATTCGTCGAGGGCTTCACTAAACGGGGGGAAAACTGGCCAAGTAAATTGATGGATACTGGTCATAAAAAATCAAAAACTAAATAACATAATGGCTGCAACTAAAATGTAATCATAAAGGAAGCAAATGACAAAGTAACACACAAACACCTGAACCCTCGTCAAGTTTGGATTTCGAGCTTCAACGCCCTCTCCATATTCAGTAGAAATACGATAACAAAAGCGATTAGGCCGCAACTGCCAATTACGCGAAAAAGAAATACCTGCAGCTGGGTGTTGTCATGCTAATATCATTGCCTCGGTAGCAGAACTCAAAAACTTCCACCAGGTGAGAATCTAATGAAGCTTGCAACTCCAGCCTCTGTCGACAATATAATGCCAACTGCAAGAACACATCCAAAAGTGACCCGCATGCACTACTTCCCTCGTTGCATTCGGAGGCACGGTAGCTTCAAGGAATAAAAGAAATCATCATCATCTACACAATAACACGAGCAACATTCCCTCTATCATCATTATGATTATCCCCAGCTATTACATCCATGAATCTACATAAGATGTTTCCTTTGAATAAATTACATTACAGTAATGCCAAGAGAACATCATCTGACACGTCAACAAAATGTACTTCAGAACAGTAGAGGAATAAGAAGCAGGTCGGAAGAAATTCATTTAGGGACTCTCAATCAAACCACCAAGCTAGATGAGTAAGGAATCAAAATTAGGATGAATCAAAGATCACCAGGAATTGCGAGCGAAAATATGATATACAGTAACAATCTTCCACCGATGACGAGTAAGGAATCAAAATTAGGATAAATCAAAGATCACCAGGAATTGCGAGCGAAAATATGATACAGCAACAATCTTCCACGTCTTCAACATCGGAAAGGAAATAAAGCAATCTTCAATAGACTGCAGGCTTGAAACAGAGCCCGTGAACTCACTGGTTAGATTGCAAAACAAAGCCAATGCAGCCATCAATAAATATTGAGATTCACCGCCTGTAGCAGATCACAAGAGACAACCTTGTCATTCCAACAAAAGACTACCAGAGGTACCAAGCCCTGTTATCTAGTAAAATACACCAAACCAACCTACCAAAGGCCCATGAACTAGTACATTAGATGACAACTGAACCAATTTAATAACTTTCATGGACAATTCAGAAAATTCACAGTTCCACATGAGTAACACATGCAACTAGAATTTTAAGATTGTAAGAAAGAAAGAAAAAAACGAGAAATTTGCAAATGGACGCTTACAGAATCATATTATTACTTGGAAAATATCCCCTATATCTTGTTATTCAGTAATCTGAAAACGATTTCCTAGACTACATTTTGCTTCACATTGACCAATATGTTTTGGAGTAACAAGTCCAATAAAACGCAAAAAAGCTCACGTTGCAAAATGAACAGAAAGCCATTGTTTAATGTACCTCATGGTATGGGGAGTAATGGTGTTAACTCCATCCTTGCATTTGCTTGCTCATTGGCAATATATACTTGCATGTCATAATTGCCTTCGAAAGATTTCAACGAACCATAGAACAGCAAAATGAAGATGAACCATGAAGAACTGATCAGGGAATAAACAAGCGTGGCAAAGGTCGAGTGACAACAAGTAGGACATCCTAAACCTCCAACCACAGTATCCAGTATGACAATTCTCTCCACGTCGCAACAGCATGCCATAGCAGCAACCCAGCAGGACGAATCGAAGCCTCCACTACAATCCCATGGGGAATAGAGCCTCCACTACACCTTGAGCTTCACCGCCCACAGCAGATTACAAGAGAGACTTCAAATCCAATATACAACTACCAATGAGGGACCAAGCCCTACAACCAGTAACCCTAAGCACCCCCAAGGCCCTAGGTTGCATCATTTGAACAGCTGAAATAGACGTCAATCTAAATGTTCGTAATTAGAGAACTTGAAGCAACTCAAATCTTATAATTCTTCAAACCAATAGCAGGTCATTACTCAACAAAACCAAACCATTTCACATTTGCAAAATACAACTTCCTCCAAATTCTGAGGACACATGAAGAACATTCAATTGCAAATGAAAACTTCTAGAATTACGTATTGCATTCATCTTGACACAAGTGAAGAATGTGACTAGACACTACACAAATGCTAGGATTTCTTGCCGAAATTATGTAATAAATTAATAAGCAACATATTCAGGAAATGCATATGGTAAGTCGCTATATAGATATAAAGGCATTTTTGTTTGTACCTCTTGGAGTGAGTAGTCATGGTGCTATTGTCGTCCTTGCTTGCACGATGCATAGAGTGGGGGTCACATTTGCCTCTTAAATGATTCCAAATGAACATTTCAAGGGCAAATGAAGCCGCCAAACTATAACTGATGGATAGAAAAGAGGTCTAAAGAAAAGAAGACAGGACACCAGAAGGGAGAGCCGGGCGAAACCCCGTGCCATCTCCCTCAAACACAACAAAGGACCATTCTATTAGTTATTTTTTGACCTGCCATGCAAGCGCACCTGACATGGCAAAGGTCGGTTTTTTACAATAGCAGTGCGAGAAGTAGGGTAACAATATTCTGTGATCACCAACAGCACCAAGAGCACCGCAGCAATACATAGAGCGGCACCAGTTTCTGTTCAAAATAAGCACACCAACAGCTACCGAACCAGATACAGAGATCTCGACCGAGTTCAGCACTAAATCAAAGCCCCATGAATCCACAGCTGCAATTGGATAAAAGGACAGACAGCTTGAGGTACCTTGAGCCTCACCACCTATAACAGGTTACAACTTGCAAGAGAACCTGGAGCTTCACCCCGTGACAGGTTAGGAGAGACGTTCTGAATCCAGTATCAAGTACCCATGAAGAAGCAAAAGCCCATGAATCCACAGCAACAGACAGCTTGAGGTAAACCTGGAGCTTCACCTCCTATAACAGGGTACAAGAGAGATTTTGAAGTCCACTATACAAGTACCCAAGTACCCATGAGGAAGCAAAAGACCTTCAAATAGCTCACATACGTATACGAAAGACCATCCTCCAAGGGCCCAAAGTCACAACTCACAACAGCTACAGATGTACAACCATGTCCTATACATGATCTAGCAGATAATAACATCTGAAGTAACTTCAACTCTTACACATCTGAACCAGTAAAAACTCATGTACAATGTAGAGAAGTTAAGTTTAACATGAACAAGGTAAAGATTCCTCCTCTTGAAAACTGGGAGAACCTTGCCAACGAGATTTCAGATTGAACAGGTAAACAACAGTCTCATTGTTTCGTGTCTTTCTTGGCATTAACGAATAATTTAGAGTCTCTCTCTCGAGCATGTATGTCTTGATATGTAGAGAAAGATTGAAAACGACATCATAAACACCAATGGCCAGATTCTTTTTCATGATATCAGCCAAGAATGGATTGCATTTAATAACTCAGATTTTGGTAACTCAACCAAATGCTTCTGAGCCAATAGAATGCTATGCCGAAGATTAAAAGGTTCGGGTTCAAATGAGCAAACAAGTGCAAATTCTGAAAATAATTTTAAAATAGAGAACGTGTCTTGTTTTACCTCCTAGGTTCATTCTCTCTAGTTTATTTATTATTTATTATTCAATGATTGGAGATGATACAACACACAATCCAATTGGGGTCGTATTGATAAGTTAGTAACACTGGTGGTGCAGTGTATGCGGAGCCCCTAATTTGTGCATGCGCATAACATATTGTGCTATGTTACATGAATTTCGATAGGGCAGTGGTTGAGTGCAGGTAAAAGTGTCGGGTGCGAGTACTTGACTGTTCACGGGTACCATTTTGAGGATTTGGTTACACACGTGAATATATGTTAGTCTCAGCACATTTTAAAAGGTAATCTTATGTAAAACATTATATTATTGGAGTAATAATTAATACAAAAGGAAAATTTTGTTTATAGACCAATTTGTAAACATGTACCATATAGACCAATTTGTAAACATGTAACACCATATGTACCCTAAATCAACTTTATAAATACGTCATTCGAAAAAGAATTTCCCAAAAAAGCTTTCCATATGTTATATGTATCAAATTGTTAACCACCAACTCATCTAAAAGCTTAAGCTGTTAGAAAGAGGGGCACTTAATTATTTATATTCTCAACAATAGGTCCTCTTTCATAAATCAAAATAATAATAATAATAATAATAATAATAATAATAATAATAATAATAATAATAATAATAATGGGCACAGGTAAATAAGACTCCCTAAGTTTCATTATGGTCTAACACATCCCCCGACTTGTTTATCAAGTGTCCAGAGCATTATTTAACCTCTGTAGCTCCCACAGTGCCCAAACAATAAGGTATCCGACAATTGTCCAACACCAATCCATGACCTCTTACATATGTCAGTGCCACATGGGTAATTTCTGTTTTCTAGCTTTGGTGATTAATGGTAGTCTTTGAAATATGCTTCACTCAGTGAAAAAACTGATCAGAAAATACGATTGCTTAGTTGCTGTCTATCCAAATAGGTCCAACTCGGATCTCATACATCAAGTGTCTCGTGCTATACAATCTGAAGGATCCATGTTAACATAAGATGTGTAAAGTGTGCAAGTATGTGAGTTTTTTTTTTTTTTTTTTGATGAGTAATTATATTAAAAAGACCATAAAGGATGCTACCCAATTACAAAAAAAGAGGCCACGGACAAAAAGGCCCTATACGCCACCACGTGAAAGTAAAAGCTTAAACCAGTCAAAAAATTGGTCAAGAGAAAGGATAACAATCTCTCTTGTCCCAACTCCCAACTAAGTGAATTTAAAACACATATCCAGCAAGTTCAATATTCTTGAAGTTTTTTAAGTGATGAAGCTTATAGTTGGCAAGTGAAAAGAGCAAGTGGCAAAATAAACTAAAAGACATTGTTGCTTTTTTTACCTCGTTGAATGAGTAGAGTCACGATGCTTATCTCCTCCTTGCGTTTGCTTGCTCTATGCATAAATGAGGCAGGCAGGTGTCATATTGCCTCAAAATGATTTAGAATAAACCATTCTAGAGGCAATAAAGACAACCGAAGAACCACTGCTGCGTAATGGGATAGGGGAGAATAAAACCAAAACGACACAAAAACGGAAGACACAGGACACCAGAAGGGAGAGCCGGGCAAAACCCGTGCCATCTCCTCCAAAACACACAAAATAATTTTTTATTAGGATTTGTTGACCTGCCATGCAAGCGCACCTGACATGGCAAAGGTCGGGCGACATCCATTAGAGCTCTCACATCTCAATTTTTTCTCACTACTTACACACGCCCCATACATACTACATTACTTACAGAGTTAGGTATGGTATGCTATGAACATGATAGAAAACATCACCATGCTAAAGCATAACAATAATCGGGCATCCGGAAACCCCCCCTTCAGGGCCTTCATATTGTTTACCAGACCCCACCATCAATCCTTCCCGAAGAAGAACACGAGCAACCATCATTTATTCTGTTAATCAAACAGCACCAGAAAGCGTCCAGGTTAACAAATCTGCAACAAAATAAACGAGGAAACTTCATAGTTAACAGATCTGAACAATTAAATAGCAAAAACATATGTAAGTGTAGAAAATAATGATATTTCAAAGAGATAATCCGATTAAGCATCAAACAAAACTAAACGAGCACACACGAATGGAGGAAAAAGAGATCTAAATCTACCATGTATATATGGACTCTCAGTTCTAACTATCAAAAAGTCCCGATTTGATATTGAAAGCAGAATGTTTTCCAGATTATCAGAAACCCAACTTCTTTGTTTATCTAAATTAGCATAACAGACTAACCGCCCACAAAAGCAAGTAAATAATGGTTTCATAACAGACTAACCGCAAACAAACGTAAATCCTTAGAAATCGTGAGGTAACTAACAGATCTGAAACAAAAACAAAAACAAAAAGAGAAGCAGGCAAAACTGGGAATAAATTTCGAAGCGTTGACACTTACCAATTGCAGTTCTAAGTCGAAACAGGATTCCACAACGAGCAAAACAAACCAAGGCCGGCCGTGAGATCAGAACTAGCAGGGAGATCTACAAAGAAAAGTGATTACTCCAGTAAGATCTTCAAACAAAATCCAGCCAAAAAAACAAGAAATTAACAGCTTTACAACAGATTATACACGCACCTCTATATATACTTCAGATTCTGCCACCGCTCAACCGATCCGAAGCCAAGTTCAAGGAACTATGCGTCGTGTACCAGAAACTTTTGGTAGGACGATTCAAACCGAATCGCTCAACGAAAACGCTCGAATCCATAATCAAAACGTAGATCGTCGAACGATCGATCTCAATTCAAAGAGAGGATACGGATACAAGAATCGAAGAAGAGTAGATCTAAGGAAAAGGGAGAGAGAGAGAGAGAGAGAGAGAGGAGAAGTTGAGACAGAACAGAAATGGAGAGCGTTGAAAAGGGAGTGGTGGGCGTTATTTATCCAGCGGTTAGGAAAGGTCGGTTTGTTGAGAACCAATGGTGACCGTAGATGAAGGTTTTTTCGCGGTAAAATCTAGGGTAGGTGTGAGGCCGGCCTGGGATTTTTATTCGGGAATATTCTCGGTCGTTGTTGGACTTTGAGGAGATAAGAACGCCACGTGTTCTGTCGTGTTTCACGCGTGGGAATAATGGAGTTTGCGGTTGAACCCCTAGAGAGTTAAATAATTAAAATCCTTACCACACTTGTTATGGAATATTGCAAAGTTGCACGGTTTTGTTTACGGGTGCACACGGTCCGGATTGGACCGGTTCTCTATAAATCCAGTAACCGGACCATTCCGACCGGTCCTAGAAAATTAAGAACCAAAACCTAACCAATGCACATAAAGAACCTGTCCAGATCCAAACCGCAAGATTGGACAGATTTTGGTTCGGTTCCGGTTCTACCCGATTAAGGAAAACTTTATCACAACACATGAGTTCAAAGGATTATTTAAAAATTAGAGCACCAAAACAAATCATAAAATAAATAAATAATTACAGAATTTTATAAAATTCATAATTTTATACATGTATAATACGCGCGCGCGCGTGATAAGCCCACAATATTGTAGATATCTGGGCTTATCTAGCTCATTTTGCTCACACACACACGCGATTTCGCTCCTTATATGTTTGATATGTGCGTAGCGTTGTTTTTTATAGTTACAGGTTAAACACGCAAATAAGTGCATTTTGGAACGCATTGGGAACCGTCCGAAGTACTGAGGGCCACGTGCCCCTTGGCATGCCAACACCGGGTCTCAAGAGCCAAGAAATGATGATTCGGCTAAGGCCCGGGAAATCAAAAGGTCACAAGTCAAGCCGGTGGGCCAAGCCGTGACCAAGACTCACAAGGACTCCCGGTGAATCCGGGAGTGATCAAGCATCCACAAGACCAAGTACCATCCCTCCCGTAGGCCGCAAATTGATTAGAAGTGCTTTGGAAGAAGTCCGAAAGCATCACATTTGACCAAGGAGGGACCAAGGCATGAAAACAAGAAAATTCAGATTGGTATCCATACCACCAGAAAAGGGTATCCATACAGTTTGCATTTGAGAAAACAGACAGTTTGGTATGGATACCTCTGATCGCTGGTATCCATACCTCTGATCGCAGACAAGCAAAATCGCTGGTATCCATACCTCTGTTGAGAGGTATCCATACCAAGCCAAAATTTTGATTTTTTTGAACGTGCTTTTTGGATTTTCCACTTATGGAAAGTCTAGCTTTTTGGGATTTTTTAGGATATTTTGAGAGAGGGAAATTGAAAGAATATAAGCTCTCCTCTCTCTCTTTCTACTACACTTTTATTTTTATTTCTTTTTAGTTTAAATTAGCTCCTCCTTCTCTCCTCCATGGGAGAGACTCTTAAGCTTTCTCTCTCTAGATTTCCCGTGTAAGCTTTCTTCTCCCGTTAATTTCTCGTGTATTAATGTTGCTACTCTCGTTGAGATCGTTCTACTAATCTAGTTTATTTGCATTTTCATCAAGTATTTAGTTTATGTGTTGTTCTAGCTATTTCCTTTGAAAACCCTTGTTTCTAAGTGTTGTTTGTTAATTTCTCAAGCAGTAATGTTGTAGGTACACTTAAGATCTTCATTAAAAATCAATTTTCAAGTTTATTAATCATGTTTTTAGTTTTCTTCCAATTTTTAGGGGTATTTACTAGTGTAATGAGTGAGTAGTTTAAATAGGCTAAGTCATGGGGTGATTAACACTCCATGACTCGGGGTCTATTCCATCCATCTCGTTTCCTTGGCATACATTGCTTGTTTACCGAAAATTTGGGGTTTCATTTTTATGTACCAAAGTGTGGGTTTGTTAATCCCTTTGATCACACGTAGCCAAGAGCTTGACTACTTGGCACGTGTGATGCTTTGGGCGATGTCAACTCATATGTTTGCTAAATGTCCCGAAAACCTTTTCTAGTAAAGGTTTTAAACTCTAAATCTTCCGTTCGGGGGCATTAAACGATGTCCCGAGCCGGTTATCAAGAGAGGATGGATTAACCCGAGTCATGGTAGTTAAATACCCCTAGACTTTGCCTTAGTTTAATTTTTCGTTTTTAAATCTCGCGTCATTCACGAAGTTAAGTGAATTCCACCCCCAAACTACTAAGCCAAGTTTGCCGCTTTAAGGCTAAAATCAACATTCGCGAAACAACACTCACGCTCAGCGCATTCGGTCTCTGAGAACTCGACCCGGACTTCCGGTTATTATGCTACCGCCGGCCTAAACCCTACGCTTGGGGAAATCATATTGGAATACAATCCAAGGGCGCAAGCAGCGCGCGCACACACACACACACACGCACACACGTGTGTGTGTGTGTGTGTGTGTGTGCGCATTATATATATTAATATCATACGGTCCAGTTCGGTTCTAACCATGATTCTTAAATTGAGAACAAGTAACCGATCCATAAATACCGGTTCTTACATTTTTACAACCATAACTAGACCAATGAACCATAGAACCTAAAAATTGACCAGTTCGGTCCGGATTGGATCGATTTGGAGGTTACATCGGTTTTCTTGTGCACCCCTAGTTTTGTTACCATCTATCAAACAGACAAACAAACAGAGTTATACATAAAATAATCCTGGTGGCTTGCCGCTTTTTGATCATTTTGAACGAAAATGTCCATTCTATGGATGTTGAGTGAGTTGCGTAGAGGGACAGTTATAAGGTTGATTTAACAATTTCACTGTATTTTGCAGGTTACAATATTACTCTTATCAAACTTTTGATGTATTATGTTTAAGTCATGTGACTGTGTGTTTTGTCCAAATGTACTGGGGTGTTTTTTAGAAGATACAATGTGTTCACATTGTTGTCTCTCCCCCTAAATTGTGCATCAAGTAATTAAGTCAAAAAATAGAAAGAGAGGTCATTGTATTTGTTAAAAACCTCAGGGGAGGTCAGTGAAATTAACCCTTACTTTTATTCTATTCTAATGTTTCTTTTGGGCAGAATAATGACAATATTCTAATGTTTCTTTTGGGCAGAATAATGACAAGACTAAGACTTGTTTTGGCTAAGTTTTTTTCTATTGAATTATTATTGCTTTAATTGATTTAACTTCCTTATTAAACCATCTCTAATACACTACCTAAAATATATTTGCTAAAATGTACACCTAAGCATATGTGAGGCCCTATTTTATGTGCTAAGAACTTTAATGGGCTACATATATATGTTCATTATCTTTTAGTCGTCTCTCTCTCTCTCTCTCTCTCTCTCTCTCTCTCTCTCTCTCTCTCCCCCCTCCCCCTACTCTCTCTCCCCCCTCCCCCTTAAGTCTTTCCCCAAATTTAGGTAGTAACTTGAGACACTTTAGGGAGTGTCGAGCGCCACCTATGATTTTAGGGAGTCAATTTTTGTGTACTAGAGGGCATTTTTTGTGTTTTTCTTAGTTAGCTACGTAGGACACTTAGGGGTACTCTTTTAGGTAGTGTACTAGATATGTCCTTAGATGGTTGAATTATTCCATGTTTGGCCATGTACACCCTAAATTACCAAAATGACCTTGTCCCGAATACGACAAAGGGCACTTTGGGGTACTCTTTTAACTAGTGCACTAAAGATGCCCTTAGATGGTTGAATTATTCCCTGTTTGGCCATGTACACCCTAAATTACCAAAATGACCTTGTCTCGAATACGACAAATGCCCTGCGTTTCATTGCACGTGATTTATGAAAAGGTGTTAGGGTTGTGTAAGCGGGTAAAGTATGCACAAACATCCAAAAGAATTGTTTGAATTTAGAAAGGTATTTTCATCATTTTACATTTTGTTCAAATTTAGAAAGGCATTTTCATCATTTTACATTAAACTTCATTCCTCTTTGGCTCCATTTATAGAATTGGGTCAAATAACATATTTAGGCCAAACCATTTAATTATTGGCTGTCTAATAAATAAACTTTTGATGTTTTATGCTTGAGTTGTGTGTGTGGCTGTGTGTATTTTGTCAAATTTATTAGGGCATTTTTGGGAAAACACAATTAATGTGTTCACACTTCTCTCTCTCTCCCCTAAATTAATGTGTTCAACTTCTCTCTCTTTCCCCAAAATTGGGCATCAATTAATTAAGTTAAAAAAAACTAAAAAAAATTACTCTTTTTTTTTTGTTTAATTGAATATCTAAATAGCCATTTTTTAGATGTTTGCCTATTTTATTTGCTCTTTTTTTAATAGATAGAGAAAATTTATGAACATCGCACCTAAAATTTATCTAGGTTTATATTGATTTATTCAAAAGATATTTAACACAAGTAGTATTTATTAGCTGATTTCCAAATTAATTTTTTCGTTTTATATCCACAATAGATGTTGAGTAGATTACCTATCAGCAACTTTCCAAATAAACTTAGTGAACAATCCTTGTGTACGCACGCCCTGCGTACGAAAAATGCACGGACGATGCATTGTAATCGTCAACGCGTGTTTTCGACAGTCCGGATTTATATATAAAAGAACTCTTCCATGGAAGAGTTTTTTTATTTTTAATTCGGACTGTTGATTCCTGAAATGAGCGGTCTAGATGTGTTTTGTGCATACACGTGTGTGTACGTATGCGTACCAGAGATGTAAATTTAGGCGCCCCAATTTTGGAGATTAAATAGTATTATGTGCTTACGAAAGTTAGACAATTATGGGGAAATATTGATTTATTCACAAGATATGTAACGAGGGTAGTATTTATTAGCTGATTTCCAAATCAATTTTGTTGTTTCTTATACAAGAGATCCTGAGTAGATTATTTATCAACAACTGTCCAAATAAATTTAGCCGTCCCAATTATAGAGATTGAATAGAATATTTACCTCCTAAACCTAGCAACCATTTGAATAGAATAAATTTACTCGTATCCTACTATCGTTAGTGTATCATGTTCTAAAAGTATTAAAAGCGACTCACTATTGTTATTTACCTACTAGAATCCGAACTCAATTACAGAGAATTGATGAAGCGAAATAAAAAGAAATATACCTAAACCAGAATGGACATCGCACCTAATTTATCTAAACCAGAGTGAGGAGTGAAATAAGATTATTTCTAACTGTAAGAAATGTAAAAGGAGGGATGTCTTACAAAGTGAACAAGTGTTAGGTAAACAAGGGTATTGGTTGTACATGTCCTGATAAAAAGCAATACAAATATATTTCTCATGATCTAAAAGAAAGCTGAGATTATTTTTCTGAGAACGGTTATATATTTAAAATATAATGCTCACTATACATGTCTTTACATAGGAATGTACATATAGAGTACTTGATTAGGGTTGATTCAATAATTTCACCTAGGATTAATGTGTCACGTTTCTCTCTCTCCCCTAAATTGGGCATCTATTAATCAAGTAAAAAAAAAAAAAACACTGACTAGCCGCTTTCGGTATCTTTGATGGAACGATCATGAATATGGCGGGAGGAAATGAGACAATTAATAAAGGGACGCACAGGGGTGCTGTCGGCCCCTCTTTAATACAAAATGATGAATCAGACTCCGGCAGTTTGCGTCAGTATCTGAACTTCTCATCAGATAAAGAAGGAGATTCCACCCCTAAGCATCCACGGCTCGGGCCCCCGAACCATCAACCTCATTCACGTGGAGTGGCCATTAGGGGTAGTATTGTTAAGTTAGGGGTTTACTTCTTTGCTTTATTCCTTCCTAGGGATAGTATTGCACATGTACCTTTGTTTTACTCTTTTTTTTGTTTAATTGATTATATAAATAACCATTTTTTAATGTTTACCTATTTTATAATATCCCTTTTAATAGATAGAGAAAATATATGAACATCGCACCTAAAATTTATCTAGGTTTATATTGATTTATTCACAAGATATTTAACGAGAGTAGTATTTATTAGCTGATTTCCAAACTAATTTTGTCGTTTTATATCAACAAGAGACCCTGAGTAGATTATTTATCGGTAACTATCCAAATAAATTTAGTGAAAAATCTTTGTGTACGCACGCCCTGCGTACGCAAAATGCACGAACGATGTATCTTAACCGTCCGCGCGTGTTTTTGACAGTCCCGATTTTAAAAAGCTCTTCCATGGAAGAGTTTTTCAAAATTCGGACCGTTGATTCCTAAAATAGACGGTCCAAATGTGTTCGTGCGCATACACGTGTGTACGAACGCATACCAGAGTTGTAAATTTAGGCATCCCAATTTTGGAGATTCAAGAATATTATGGAGTTATGGTAGTTAGACATTGCAATTCTGGAAAAATATTGATTTATTCACAAGATAAGATATTTAAGGAGAGTAGTATTTATTAGTTGATTTCCAAATCAATTTTGTCGTTCCATATCCACAAGGGATCCTGAGTAGATTATTTATCAGTCATTGTCCAAATAAATTTAGGCGCCCCAATTTTAGAGATTGAATAGTATATTTGCCTCCCAAACCTAACAACCATTTGTCATATCATACTTTATTTACCGGGAATAACGGGGACAAGTAGATTGTTAGTGTATCATGTTCTAAAAGTACTAAAAGCGAGACTCCTTGTTGTTATTTACCCACCAGAATCTAAACTCAATCACGGAGAATTTGATGAAGTGAAATAGAAAACAATACACCTAAACCAGAGTGAACATCGCACCTAATTTATTTAAAGCAGAGTGAGGAGTGAGGTAAAATTATTCCTAACTCCAGTAAATGTTAAGTAAATGGAGGAATGTCTTACAAGTGTTAGATAAGCAAGGGCTTTAGTTATAAATGTCCTAGAAGAAAATTATATAAATATACTCCATTTCTTATGATCTAAAAGAAACCTGCGATTATTTTTTGAGGACGGTCATATATTTAAGATATAATGCTCTCTTGTACATGTTTTTACAAAGGAATGTACATATGGAGTACTTGTTGAAGTAAAATATGTGCACGCGTGTACTCAATATGATATCAATGGCATATAATTTCTTAATGTATTTCTAGTTATACTCAATATGATATCAATGGCATATAATTTCTTAATGTATTTCTAGTTATACTCAATATGATATCAATGGCATATAATTTCTTAATGTATTTCTAGTTAAATGCCTTTCAAAATTCCCATGAGATATAAATGAACAAAATTCTGGAATGAGGACGAGACATCATGCGAAGCACGGTGGAATAAGTATGTTAAAAAGATTAGGCCCCGTTCTTTTTAGCCTTTCTCACTTACGAGACACGTCGTTCTCCTCATATACATAATATATAAACCATAAAAAAAATGCTAATAACAACCCATTGTGTTGTCAATAATGGAGGAAGAGACAAAACAACAAAGTTTCCAATGAGTTAAAACTGTGTTTTTTTTTTTTTTTGTCCTCTTCCTCCTTATTAACAACCCCATAGATTATTATTAGCATTTCTCAACTATAAAAGACAAAAAATAAAAAAAAACCAAGTCAATGGAACGGTGTTCTAATATCCTCTGTTTCCAACTAGCTTCAGTTTATTCGATTCTAATGTTTCTTTTGGGCAGAATAATCAGAAGACTTAAGACCGGGTTTGGCTTAGATTTGTTATTGCCTAAATGGATTATTAGCTTCCTTATAAAATAAATGAATTACAATCTTTTGGGTTAAACTTAATTTATGCTTGACCAAATAATATATCCCTCAAAATTACATACACCCTAAATTAGATGTTGAATTATTCCCCATTTGAGCAAATAATATTTCCCTCAAAATTAGATATTTATATACACCCTAAATTGCCAAAATGACCTTGTCCCGAATACGACAAATGCCCTGCAATCCATTGCGGAGGAGGGGAGGCTGTTGTGCAGCTAACAAACGGCACCGTTTTGTGCCAATTCAATTGGTTAGTAAAATGCAATCTTGTGGGACCCACCTTCGGGTCCCACACAAATGATCCGAACCGTTAAATAATTTTAAAATAATTATTCAAGTGGTCTTGAAAAAAATCAGGCCCATTGGATATTTTTACGTAATTGATCTAATTCTTTTGATTTTTATTCAGAATTCAGGACCCTACAGTTTGAAAGAATCTTCAAGAAAAGTTATACAATTGTACGTTTGGTAATCCATTGATCTGAACCATACGTATTGTAGGGCATCTTGAGAAGAGCATCCAATAAAAAAATTATCCTGTTCAGACATCGGTAGGTATCAAAAAATTAAAAATATTTAGGCCAAAACCACTTAATTATTGGCTGTCTAATAATTCAATACTTCTACCAGAAAACGAGATGTTTTGATCACCAATCAAAAATGTTTTTGAAGTGCTTCCAGCCAATTAAGTTCACACGCTTTATATTTTTCTCTATCAAAGCACTAAAATAAAGCCCTGTTTGACAGAAAAATGTTTTCCAGCTCTTAAATCCGGAAATCATTTTCTACCTCTTGCAAATGATTTTCTAATTAATTTTGAAAACAATTTATGTTGACTTCTATTTTTTTGTTGTTCCAAAATATTTTACCAGAAATACATAAATAAGACATACTGAACTGCAATTAGACGAACTAATTTGTCATCTCGTCCCAGTAGGAAAAAAGGAAAAAAAAAATACCTTGTGAGGTTATCTTGCACACCACAGTTTATGGTTATCAATTCGCAAAGTACGATGTTTGGACCGCATGGACTAAATTTGAAAGACCAATTCATAATCCATCAGCTGAGGTCCAACTGAAGCCAGAACAAATCCTCGATAGACTTACTCTAATGATGCGGAGTTCATATCGGAAATATGCACAAAATATCAATATCCGTAATTCTGAACATCCTCATACAGTGGATTCATCCATGCACAACAAACTTGGTTTATTGAACTTCAAAACATGTTGATAAAAATAAAATAAAATAAAAAAGCGAAAAACAAAATAAAAAAATTCAAAACATTTGTTGTTTTTCTCTTCTTTTTTTTCAAGCTCCAAGCAAAGGGGAAACAGAAGGCATCTTCGTGGCAGCAAGATAGGGTGGGGTGGCAAAGCATACCTTCTGATTTTTATCATTTAAATAATTATTATCGGACCGGTAACCTCAAAGCCGTCTTAGCTCAGCTGGTAGAGCGCGTGGCTTTTAACCACGTGGTCGTGGGTTCGATTCCCACAGACGGCGAAATCGTCTTTGTGTCTTTTTTCTTTTCTATATATCTCTTTGAAATTATGGTCCTGTCTTCTTTTTTTTTTTTTTTTTTGTTGAGAGAATTTGATTTCCATGGAAATGCTATGGCTTTTTTAAGACATTCAGTTCTATTAATAATGTTAACGTAGATTCTGATCTATTCTCTTGAGCTTTTCTGCAAACCTTAACCATAAGGATGCACACGCCTGGGATAAATATTCAAGCCCGTATGGCCAGGTTGGGTTGAGATTTAAGCTCGTTTAATAAATGGGCTGAGTTTGGGAAATTCCTATGAAGCTTATCCTAGCCCGACCTGATCTAAATAATATTTTGTTTTTTTACTATATATAGAGAGATTAATGGATGTTGGAGAGTTATATCTTCTTGAGTGTTTTAATTGCACTTTAATTTATAGGTCTATTTTAAATGTTGTTGTAAGAACTTAGAACTTTAAATATATTATTACAGTCGTCAATTGTAATTGTGATCCTTATGATTGATTAATTTATTTTTGTGATACTATGCTCTAAGAAAATAAATGGGCTTCTTGGACGGGTTTGGGAAGTTAAAATATTTTATTTGGACAAATTACATGAAACCCGATTATAAATGGACTGGGCTTGGAAATGCACAAATCTTGTTATTATCTAGTATAAACGCAGCCCGAACCCGGCCCAGCCCGGTATATGTGCACCCTTATTAAGTCACTATTGTATGCCCAGTATCCCCATGATAGGTATCGTTAAATTCAAAATATTCAAATAATCTTTTCGTCTTGATACCAATCGACGTCTGATCAAAATAACTTTTTTAATAAATGTACTTCTCATATGCCCTACAATACATGTTATTCAAATCATGAGGATCTTACGTTCATTTTCTTCAAAATTCATTTAGTATTTAGGATCCTAAATTCTAAATGAAAATTGAAAAATTAGATCAATCACTTATAAGTGTCCAATTGAGCTGATTTTTTATAGACCACACAAACAATTAACTTAAAAATCATTGAACGACTCAGATCATTTTTATGAGACCCGAAGGATCCGCTACATAAGCAAAAGGATAAAGTGGGTGCCTAAGTTAGGCCCAAAGTAATTGTCCTGTTTTCTTCTAGTCCAAGAAACCATAAGTGACCAAAATCGTCCTAAACTGTGCTCCATTGTCACTAGTTTGTGTTGTGGAATCCCCTAGGTAATTACCTAACTCGAAGCAAAGAACTCAAGCATCAAAGTATGACATAAAATTTTTACGTGATTCTCCGATTAGATAATTCGGTCCATCTTCAACTCACATAGATTTCACTATCTCCCGACAGAAATTAATGAATTACTGAATGAATCTCCGCGGTTACTGCTGCCGGTCACCTAGCAACTCCATCATATTTAACAATCCAAGCCGAATCAAGCTTCATGTATCGATCAACCGAGTTTTTTTTAGGCCGGGAGGGGAATAATACTTAATCACGTGGAGTTTGCACCATAGTTGACGAGAGAATCTGCAGAAAACAAGGGGCGTGACAGCATAAAAAGCTTTGCTTTCAATGGTTATTCAAAGATAACTTGTGAACCAATTATTCCACTCCATTTATTCTTTTATTAAAAGTATTTCCTCCTTTAATTATGCGTTTGTTCTCAAAGTGACAATTGTTCTTAAATAATTACAGGGGAAGCTGCTCTGCCTTTTGGCCATTGAAGGAATCCTCTTTTTCCTCCTTTCATATGTTGGCTTTGTGGTTTTCAAACCTCGAGAGGGGAAAAAGTGTTTTCTTAACAGTGAAGGAAAAACTGAGAAGGAAAAAAACTACTCCTACTATAAAAGACCAAAGCTAAAGTTTGGAGAAAATCAGAAAAACATGGGTGTCGGCTGGGTACCACGTGGCGGTACCCAGTGCGAATCTCGACTGTCTAAAAGTGTTTTAGACAGTCTGGATTTTAGAGAAAGAAAGAGGGGAGAGAGGAAGGGAGAAATCTGGACAGTCCAAAACATTTTTGAATGGCCGAAATGCTCGTTTGGACACCACATCATCCGTATCCTATTTGCACCCAAATTTTTCTATAAAGTTTGAAGGAGTTTTAAGGGATTGCCTTTTGAAAGAACGTGCAAATTTTGTGGGTTCTTTTAACACACCTATAAAGGCTATAAAGTAGTACTACAATTAGGAGAATGAATTCTCAATGAGGTGCAAAAGGAACCTAATCAATCCAAACTAAACGTTGGAATCGGCTATATGAATTTGTTATCTCCATGGACATGGAATAATACGTCATGTCAATCGTATAATTATAGGCGTCAATACGCCATCCATGACGTCTGCGAATCAATTATAGAGATCCCTTAATCTTTGACAAAGATAAAACCATGTATCGATGGGGCCCAAAGTAGTACCCGGTGGCAACTCAATTATAGAAATCTCTTAATCGATCCTTGACAAAGATAAAAACATGTATCAATAGAGCCCAGAGTAGTATCCGACATCGTATGTTTAAAATTACTATTACACAAATACACTATTCTTCTTGCTTTTAGAGATGAAATAAAGGGTTTACTGTTTCTTTCATTTCTGTTTGGACTAGTAAAGTCAATTAAGATGAAGGATTATTGTTACTTTGTCTATTCTATCCTATGATTAGTAACACTACATTTGACTGGACTAAAGATAGAATCTAGTCGAGGTGCATGCAAGTTGCTTCCGCTTCAAACACCTCTGACAGATGGAATCAGAGCCCTACAGGGTTGTACCATTGTAGTACACAATCTGGACCGTCCAATGTGTTTTTAACGGTCCAAATTATGTTAAAAATAAAATAAGTATTCCACATGAAAGATAATGTATGAAATCTACACCATTAAAAACACCTTAAACGGTTCAGATTGTGCACTACAACCCTGTAAGGCACTTCCGCCCTATAGGATCCCCGGGCCTCTAACAGACAAATGCGAAAAAAATATTACGTGGTTTGTGACACAACAGTATTACCAAAAGGAAAAATAAATAGATTTTCACCTTTTTTACTAATTAACATTCTTTCGTGGAAGTTATAGTATCAACAATAATGGAGACTTGTGACATAAAAAAAAAAAAACAATAATAGAGACTTGTGAAGACAGTCCAATTTCGTTAGGCCAAATAAAAAAGTGCCCGTGTTTAATGACATGTCGGAATGTGATAAGTTTCAATTTAAATAAATTATTCGTTCTACCCGACAAATGTAATCTGAATATAGAAAATATAGTGACGTTTTCATTTCCCATTTGATCACAAAGGGTAACACCTAAACATGAAAACATTTCCCAAAAAAGTGAGGGGAGAGAGAGAGATTCTAAAAAAAAAAAAAATCCCAACATTGATAAAAAAAAAAAAAGAAAAAAAAAAAGAAAAGGTAATTCTAGTTAAATACCTTTCATACACACCACCAAGTAGAGTGAGCTGCACAAACATTTTGACGATCGAAATCATTTACATTTTGTAAAAAAAAGTCTTGACGTATAAACTACCCAAGTACAAAATTAAGTTGATGGGAAAATGGATTGTTAAAGCTCTTTTCGTTAATCAATTGAGTCGAATCATGCAATTAACAATATCTAAACGATTTGGTTTTTCGCATGTACGAGTGATTTTCACGTCTAGAGCTACGAAATGGACATCTTAGATTCTCAAAATAAATTGCTGGACCACATACTATTGAGCTCGGGTTTGTTTGAGAAGTCTATTCAAAATAATGTTTACCTAGGCTAAAAAAATATATTACCAACAAACATAAAAGTTCTGGAATTTACCCATTTCCCACTTTACACTTTACACTTTACAGTAAGGAAAACTCTATAGAACATGAAAAGTTTGCCGCAATTTTCCCCGAAAATAAAGTGTGGTTGTGATTCACTCAGTACACACTTTATTATACACCGAGGAAATCACAACCGCACACTTTAAACGGGAAAGATTTGAGAGACTTTTCATGTTTCCTACCAAACATCTTACGTTACGGTAAGAATCGGTAATTGATCAATACAGAGTGAGTTACCGGGATCCCACGTGCACTGAAACTTCTATCATACCATACAGTGTACTGTAAAGTTTCGCCGACCAAAAGCAGTCTCTTCCATTTTTGCCCATCGCCCCTTCACCTCCCTTTAAATTCTCACCTCATTCCCCCACCTTCATTTATACAGCATAGATCACAGGAGAGACAGAGAAAGAGAGAGAGAGATTCATCAATGGCGAATCTCCCTTACACTTCAGCTTTCTTCTTCATCTCACTCCTCCTGCACGTACCTCAATTGGCAAGTAAGTCTTCAATTATCTGGGTTCTTCTCTTGTTCTTGAGCTTTCTCTGCATTTTTCACCACGTAATTGCGATTTTGTTTTTGTTCTTTTTCATTCGGTTTCGGTCTTTTCCAGATTTTTTTGTTTCGAAAACTCTCAAAAAAAGAATTATCAATATTTTCTGAGTTCTTTACGGAATTCGTCTTATTGTTTTTGCTATTATATTCAGGGGTATACTCTGTTTCCTCATGGTTGATTTGAGAAAATTCGAAATCCTATTGACTTGCTTGCATGCATGTATAAATGTAGCAATATGCATCACAGAAATGGTTTTGTATTATTTTTTTCTCCAATGAACTGGACTAAACTCTTCACCCCTCCTACATCGCTTTTGCTCACGTTTGTATGAGGTGAGGTGGCCCTTAAGATAAATCGCTGGCAAGGGTATCGACCCTGCAACCTTGGGGTGGTGAGCCCTGCCGAGGCAAGTCGATTCATCGCAGGCGAGGAAGCCCGCCAAGACAAACCGATTAACCACCGCGACAACCCCTGGGGCTGGGGCTTGGGGCTTGGGGCGGGGGCTTTATGTTTTTTTGTACGTATTGATTTGTATTTGTAATTTGAGGAAGAATTTGTGAGGTACTTTATATTTTAATGAACTCTTAGATGTATTTGAAAGTGTCTTTTTTTTTTTTGGGTAAATATTTTGAAAGTGTCTTTTCAAATGCTGAAGCTGATAGTGGCACAACAGTTACGGATTTGATCTTAAATCACACGCAATCGCATTCAATTATGATAGAAGAATAATTAAGTAAAAAAAAAAACCCACGACACGAACATGGTTTCCTCTCGACGAGAGCCCAATAATTAACCTATTTTGGCTTTATTCAAAAAAATTTGAGTTTCGACCATAATTTTATACTTGTTAGATTCGTATCGTCGAGAGAAATCCAGAAACCACAAAATCTTGATGCAAAACTAACAAATGCAAAAAAAAATTGAATAAAGACAAACGAATAATCCAATAATCCATAATCTGGATTATTACCCAAAGGATTCATCCTGGTTTTCGGGATGAGATAATTAGGCACATTTAAGAGTGATACAGATTACATCGGCTTCTGCGTATATCAGAAATCTATATCATTTGAATTCCAATTACCATAAAATCTCTACATAGTTTGCGACAAAATTGTCCGCGAAGTGATAAATTAAGAATCGAACTTCGGAAATCTGACGACCACAAGGAGGAGTGGGAGGAGGTTGTGAGCTGGTCTAAGAGTTCACATTTGTAATCTTCATTTTTTCATAAAAGTTGAGCCACTTGGATGTTCTGTTCTTTCGTATTGCACAATTGTCTTTAGTGCTTGTACTCTTTGGATTGCTTCTTGAATTGAGAACAAAAACTCCTCTCTACTTGCAGGATCCGACCCATTCATCGGGGTGAACTACGGTCAAGTCGCCGACAACCTCCCACCACCAGAGGCAACAGCGAAGCTACTCCAATCCACCTCAATCGAAAAGGTTCGGCTATACGGAGCTGATCCTGCTATCATCAAGGCACTAGCGAATACGGGCATCGGAATCGTTATCGGAACGTCGAACGGGGACATTCCGGCCATGGCCTCCGATCCCAACTTTGCCAAGAACTGGATAAACTCCAATGTGATTCCGTTCTACCCTGCCAGCAAGATTATTCTCATTAGTGTTGGCAATGAGGTCTTGCTCTCCGGTGACCGGAATCTGATGAATCAGCTTTTGCCGGCTATGCAGAACCTCCAAAACGCCCTCAATTCAGCATCCTTAGGTGCAATTTTAACACTTCTACTTTCGATTATAGAATTTCTTTTCTACTTGTCTCAATTAGTTGAGGGATGTCAAATTGCCCCCATTGAAACTGATATGAAAATTCCATCCATTCTATACTGTTATTTTTTAAAAGAAATTTCTACATTTGTTGGTTCGTCTTTCAATATTGGAACGTTCATCTTTCACAATTATTTGGGCTCAAAAAAATAAATAAGATGTCAGACCAAACAGGTCCTTTTTATCACAGACCAAACAGGTCCTTTTTATCACAGACCAAACAGGTCCTTGGTTGCCACCCTTTGAGTGTTTCCTTGCATTTCAGACTTGTTCGGGTCTAGCAAACCACCACACTACCTGTTAGGCTGTCGATAACATGGATATAATGCCAAACAAGTTAAAAATTTAATAAGCATCTCACAAATATCAATACACTTCCACGGATATCAAAAAAAAAAAATCTCGAGAGCGACGTACTTTTTTGTACATTATCCACCATCTAAGGACTTTGGTTGGATTTTTTCTTTTTTTCTTTTTACTTTGCGGTTTCCTTAAAAAAAGATATTCCCTCGATATGAAGAGACTTTGTGAATAATTATGGCAAAGTTTTGCCTTCACTAACCAAATTTGCTACCTCTACCATTGGTTAGGTGGGAAGATTAAGGTCTCCACGGTTCATTCAATGGCGGTGTTGAAGCAATCTGAGCCTCCCTCTTCTGGAAGCTTCGATCCGAATTTTGCTGATTTATTGAAAGGATTGTTGGAGTTCAACAGTGCAACTGGATCGCCTTTCCCAATCAATCCTTACCCTTATTTTGCATACCATTCCGATCCGAGGCCAGAGACACTAGCATTTTGTTTGTTTCAACCTAACGCAGGACGATTCGACTCGGGCACTAATATCAAGTACGCCAACATGTTCGACGCCCAGGTTAGCATGATTAAGTCATTTTCTATATCGTGATTATATTCAATCAGTGCTTCAATTTAAAAGTGTTGCAATGCAATTCAGTTCCAAGAAATTCAAGACGGTGGCCTGGTTGTATCTTATTTGTATTCTGTTTTTGGCTTTTAATGTTCGCAACATGCTGAAAATTTAGTTGGTTTTTTACGAAAGATAGCATCGGGGAGTTTATCAAATGATAAAATTAGATAAAATCAACATTTGCTAAAATGTTGATTTTATCTTTTGGAAAAGTAGTATGCTGGTAGAGGTTAGAACAACCAAGGGAGATATCATATCCATAGGAGTCCGACCCATGACGTAACCTCCGAAACTACATTGCATCCATAAACTACATGGTGTAGTATTTATCAAATTTATGAAGTGCTCTGTGTACTTATGTTGTATTCCGATTCTATGATTTTTAAAGGAACTTGTCTGCATACTTTGTTTGAAAACAATTCCATGTCCGTAGCTTTAATTAGGTCAAATATTTTGTAGACAATCTTGGCATACTATGGAGCCGTTCGATTGTTAATGTAGGTGGATGCGGTTCGAGCAGCATTGAACTCAATGGGCTTCAAGGGCGTTGAGATAGTAGTGGCTGAGACAGGATGGCCATACAAAGGGGACGCCAACGAGGTTGGTCCAAGCATGGAGAATGCCAAGGCTTACACTAATAATTTAATTGCGCACCTTAGGTCGATGGTCGGGACACCCTTGATGCCTGGGAAATCCGTGGATACGTATCTCTTTGCTCTATATGATGAGGATTTAAAGCCTGGACCAGCTTCTGAACGATCGTTCGGGCTTTTCAAGCCGGATTTGACCATGACTTATGACAATGGGCTTTCCAAAACAACCCAGGTGCGGTGATTTCTATACAAGTAGATTTGACCATTTTTACTGACTTTGATTGCATTGTGATTTTTGCCTAGCAACCCTGCTTGGCAACAGCTTTTAACCTACTAGTTTTTTTTCTTTTCTTTTTTTGGCTCTTTTTGCATTTTTTAACACATCTGATGGAATTTTTAGCCTACGATCCCATATGAAGATAATCATGTTACTCATCAATACAAAAATAAATAGCACAAGACAGGAAGCCCCAATAGGCAGCTGCAAATGATGGTGCCCCTGGCCCCCTCCTCTTTTCATTCATTAGCGGTAAGGGGGGTCCACAACGAACCAACGAAACTACAAATGGGTTTAGGATTAAAACTACTGCCGATAAAAGGAAGTAATTTCATTAAACCTTTACACAACGTGGTAAAAGGGCCTTGAGGATTTTTATTTTTTTTTGATAACTATTGCATAAACTCATGGCTCGCTTTTTAACACATGGTTGTGAATGGAACGTTTGCGACGCTTAGCTCGGGTACGTGGTATAATGGGTACGTGGTATAATGGTTTCCGTAATTCTAAAGTGATTTCAGTTTTCAACCCTTGACACTAAAATTGAGAATAATCATGGTCCAATCTAAAAGGTTAGTCACCATGGGACCAGATTCTCATTAAAGGAGCCTTGCGTTAATAATGGAAGAGCATCTGTAAAAGAATGGGCACCCTTTTCCCCAGGTATAGATCACTTAGATCTTATGTGATTGGTGGTCCCGAAACTGTACTCAAATCATAAATTTCTTTTGCAAAATTCACGTAGGAAAAGTTTATGCCTAAGTGAGATGCTGTCTCATCTGAGTTCCGTTCAGTGCACCTTTCACTCAAAATATATGATCATCTGCAGAAGAGCCACCTGGCTCATTGTGGTTGGACTGCGACAAATTATGCCGACAGTTGCATTTTTTGTTACAGAACACGATGTCCTCGAGCTGAAGGAAAACGGATACCCTTGGGATTTAAGGCTCAGCGTGGTTTGGTTTGGGTATATGAGAATAGTGTTTTCATGACGATTTAGCAACCAATTTTCTACAGGTAACAGAACCAAATTGATGTGGAATTGATAGTTCTTAAATTATATAAGGCAGAATTATGGATTCTTGGACGACAGAATACGTATCATTCTATGGGCAAATTCCACACGAGAACTCTGTTTCTATGCGCATAACTGTTCATTGTTTAATTATTCTTGTTGGCATTCTACCAATGCAGTTGATTAACTTCATTTGTGTTGTTTTAAGACTCCATCGACACCAAAAACTCCAGTGACTCCGTCTCCAACGACGAAGAAACCCCTTTGGTGTCTACCAAAGGGAGGGGTATCAGATGCCCAATTGCAAGCAAATTTGGACTACGCTTGTGGACAAGGGATTGATTGCAGTCCGATCCAACCGGGCGGAGCTTGTTTTGAACCAAACACCTTGGCATCACATGCTGCTTTTGCCATGAATCTTCTCTACCAAAAATCTGAAAAGAATCCAAGGAACTGTGATTTCTCTCAAACGGCCACTCTCTCAACCAACAATCCTAGTAAGTTTCCTCCATTCATTCAAACCTATCAATATCCTTAAATCGATATCCTGATAATCTATTCGAGATATTGCAACAAAGGTTAGTTGGTGGTTAGTTGCAATGACATCTATCCCCTGGTTTGTTGTTCTTACATACACCATCAGGGACGGAGTCAGGAATTTCACTACGCATGGGCGAGCCTATATAATTCATAGGAAAATTTTTGAAATTTTTTTCTATATAATACTAGATGTTTTTTTTTCCCCCTTGCAGGGGCGACCGCCCCTACTGGCTCCCCCGCTGGACACTGGAAAAATAGAACCTTTTTTCCCATATGATTCATGGGGGTGATTTTTCACCATCTAGTCTAATATAGAAAGGGGCTACCCACTTTGGTGTCTACACTTTTCTGAAGCTGTCTAAAAACATTTTTTTTGAAGTGCCTCCTTTGCTTTTCCATCCCCAAAAAAATCATTTTCACTTTTTAATTTACACAAATTATTTGATCCTCCTTTGCTTTTCATCCCCATCCCTGAAACTTCCAAAAAATAAATACTTTTTACTTTTTCATTTACACAAATTATTTGATCCTTGGCGGTTTATTGAAAACTATTCAAACCATCTTATCTCCAACCATCCCGTTTCTGTTTGCCATCTTAGAAGAAGATTAAAGGGAAAATATAATCCCTGATTTAGAGCTTATTTGAGTAAATATCAATTGAACTGCCAAAACCAAACTGAACTGGCGTCTGAAAAGCTTATTTAGTTGCCATCACTCGTATTGCCTAAAGTAGTTAACGCGCCAAAAACCTTATTCTAGCCAACTCATGTTTAAATAAATTTCCGGTTGTAGCCTACTCACTTTATATGTGCCACCAAACTCTCATTTTTTTCCTCCCTTTATCTTTCGTCGAGTAGGTTATAACGGTTGCAATTACCCGTGCTGAAGTACATTGAGGGAGGCATTGGAAACCCATCTTCAATAGCAATACTAATGGTGGTGAGTGTTTGGTACTGTTCTTATTCTTCAGTTCTAGGTAAGGTATATACAAGAAGAGGAGAGATTTCGCGAAGAGGAATTTGAGTTGTTCCCTCTCCTTTATAAGTGTAAAGGGATTCTGTTGCACGGTCTGTTTTGCTTGTTTTACCGTCACGTATTCGTAGTTGAAACTTCTAATTTGTATGTAAATTTAGCTACTTATTTGAATGAGTTTAAGTTTTTTAACTTATTAACACCCTTTATGATGTATATCGTCTGGCGTAATATAATAGGTCATGGAATTTATGTAACATAAAGCCGCGATAAGTCCTTCATGTCCAACCAAAACTCTTGGGGCACCCCAATAAAGAAAAGCAGTTGAAATCTCTCTGTATTAGAATACCACGGCTAGTGTGGTTGGTAATTCATCATTCTCCGTCTAAAACTATCTCGAGCTCTTACTCAATTTTAAACTCAGAACCAAATTCAGAGTATGAAAAACTACTGAAATCTCACTCTAGCCCTCCAGCCCTTTGCGTCAAAGTTTCAAACATATCAAATTGAGTTTACTCAAATTTTTAACCAAATCAATGGAGACTCAAATTGTTGAAGGTAATTTTCTCCCTCTCGAATTTACGAATATGTCATTAATGAAGCATTTACTCAAATTTGTGTTTAGATTTTACTCAAATTTGTGTTTAGATTTAAATTTGCCTATTGAAGTGCTTACACTCAAATTTGGGAAAAAAATTGAGTAAGGACTGGAAATGTCATACGGAAAAGATCCTGAGTTCGAATTCTCATGGAGGAAGTGCTCAATTTTCGTCGTAAGACTCGTAACTACTAAACCTTCCTAACATCCAATGGGAAAAAAAATCTATTTTCAAAAGGCAAGGGAAAGAAAGTACGAGGAGATATAGAGACAGAGAGAATGTATTCACACTTTTTTTTTTTTTTTACGAAGGAATTGGATCGTCTCCAGTCCTATCATGGACTGTAAGGTCCAGTTTCAGTCCTTTCCGGGACCGCGTCAATGATTGAAACTGTTTATTTTTTAGAACACGCTAAGAATATATAACACGCCAAAAATAAGTTGATTGGATACCGTTTGATTTTTGTAACACTTTATGTTGCCCAAAAAAGAGAGGGAAACCTAGGATCGAAACCATTATCTCAAAATAAGTTCATTTCAAAATCATTTCAAGCGGTATCCGATTAACTTTATTTTGGGTGGAATATGTTTTCATTGTAATCTATAAAAAGTACTGTAATCAGTTTGGATCATTGACGCGGATCAGAAACCGGACCGTCCAGTCCCTTTACAGGAATAGAGAGGATCCAGTTCCTTGTATGAAATACTCATCCTGTAATAGTCACGTTCCACTTTTTAATCCCAGGAGAGAGGAAAGAAAAGGTTGAGAATAATCTCTCAACTGTCGTGGAAGAGCCCAAAAAAAAAAAAAAAAAAACAAGTAATTATTCAGTAGTCCGGGAGCATCCTCACATTGTGTTCCGGATCACTTTAAAACTATACATTTATATGGGCTTCATACACTTAGTCGTGGCCCCTACAAGCACGTGTAGTTGTGGAGTGACCTAGGTAATAGGCTATATCAACGCCTTGCATCATCCTCTCTTTTTTTTGTAGGTAACTAAATGTCCGAGCAAGTACCACATCTCGACTAATCTTGGGAGATCAATTTCACTGTCCACTAACAGCGACCGCAACCAATGAGGCTAACTTAGTTGGCTAGGGCTCTTGCATCTCACTAGGATCATCCTCATTTCTTTTTTTGTTTAGGTAACTATAATTGATTAAAGTTGTTGGGCTTGGTTTGTCTGCGTACTCTCACAATTTATGTTGTGTCCCGGATTGGTACTTTGTACTTCATATGTGATGTAATTGATCTATCTTCTATCGATTGAAAAAAAAAAAAAAACAGCGACCGCATTAAGAATCATAGCAGAACTCAATATTGATTTTTGCATCATCCTCATTGCCCTAGCAGCATCTCAAGAGCAGGTCAATGTGGACACAAACACTAATATAATAAAATGATTCGATGAACATTTTGATAAACAATAGTGGGTCAATTTTGATACAAACACTAATATAAATATAATACAATGGCCAGGATATGTCACTAGTTTTTACATCTACCACCCCCAGAATATCCGAATCTCAAGTAGTTTTTTGTTGTTTATATAAAATACACACTCATGAAAAGTGTGTATTTTATGCGCCTTGTCAGAAATATGTTTATATTGTTCACGCTTTGATTCATTTTGGCAATCGTACGTAACATTTTTTAGTGTCTTGTAACTTTGTTTCAGAAAAATATGATTCATAATTCTTTATTATGTTCTCTTTGATTCACAAATTTGTAATTTTTACACAAAAAAATCAACTTTGTAACTTTTATATAAACAAATTTGTTTTTTTTACACACAAAATTTAATATTTTCTTGGAAGTACCAATCAAAAATTTTCTATTTTACAGATATTTTGAAAAAAAATGATAAAATAATTCTCCAATTTTACAGAATAAAAAAAAAATGATACTAGAATAATTCTCTAATCTCGACCTTTAAAAAACACAATCAATATAATCAAGCCGACCTTTTCAATCCGACATTTCAATCCGAATCGAATCTTTGGCGTTATAAATACAACTCTGAACACAGTTGTATGTTGAATTATAAGTTCGAGAAAAGAGAGATGATGAAATTCGAGAATTCAATAGTGATCAAGCTATTGATTGTACAATGCCTATTGGTTTTTTGCCTTGCTCAAGGCTTTGATTTCTTCTACTTTGTCCAACAGGTGGGTGATTGTTCAATACTTAAAACTCTCCTTTGGCTAAAAAACTCTCCTTTGGCTAAAAAGAAAAAATTAGTTTTTTGGTTTTTTTGATTTTGTCCTTATTCAATTTTTTTTTTGCATTATTATAAGCCAAACTTAAAGTTTTATGAATAAAGACGAAAAATAATCCAAAAAAAACCGGTTTTTTGAATAATTTTTCGTCTTTATTCACAAAACTTTAAGTTTGGCTAACAATTTTATACTTTTTAGATTCCTCTCATCGAGACAAGCCAAGAAACCACAAAAAATAGACCGAAAACTAACAAATGCAATTTTTTTTTTGAATAAGGACAAAACGAAAAAAAAAACCAAAAAACCAATTTTTTTGATTTAGCCAAATCGCCCATTATGCAGATTTTCTTTATAAGTTTTTTCCATGATAATTATTGTGCAGTGGCCCGGATCATATTGCGACACACAACAAAGTTGCTGCTATCCCACCACGGGAAAACCAAACTCAGATTTCAGTATCCACGGACTTTGGCCAAATAACGACGACGGCTCTTACCCATCAAACTGCGATCCTAACAACCCTTTTGATAAATCCGAGGTCCTTCGTTATCTTAAAACGCGATTCCATTACATGTTGTACAAATATTTCGAATAACAACTTTAAACCGCGGACATAAAATCTCGTACTAATACAAACAAAGTTCCATGAATTTCATCATTACATTTTAGGTTTCCGACTTGATCAGCAGTCTGCAGACGAGTTGGCCAACACTGGCATGCCCGAGTAGCGATGGATCGTCGTTTTGGTCACACGAGTGGGATAAACATGGGACATGCTCTGAGTCTATTTTTGATCAACATGGGTACTTCAAATTGGCTCTCAATTTGAAAGCACAAGTAGACTTACTCCAAATTCTTCAGGGAGCAGGTAATCAAAATTTAGCTGCCAACTATGATCAACTTTCTCTCAAAACTTAGTCATGCAAAAAATACAAAGATATTTTACACTAGTTTCTATCAGTGTTCTAAAAATAGATCAAGTCGGCCAACTTGGCGGCTCAAAGTCGCTAGTCGAAGGTCCCCCGACTTGATCGAAACCCGACTATTCGGGCAAAAATCAGCGATTAGTCAGCAGCAGACCAACCTGGGACTGACTAGCGTCTTTTAGAACCCTGATTTCTATACAATCCAAATTACAAAGTTCTAAATTTCTTTTAGGAAGATGCTAAGCGGTGCATCATTGCACCCGTTAGGGGTACAAAAAAATATAATTGTGGGTCTCACTTGTACTTTAAAGTTTAACGTACATGTGTGCTTCAAAAGTGTACTTTAATTACAAGTATGACCCAACAAGTGTACTTTTTTGTTAACAAACTGCAAGACCCTTTCTTTTATCAAATAAATGCGTAAAAGGAAAATATTTGTCCTTTCTTTTTTACTTCACTTTTTCTATAATTTTCCCGTATCAATTTCTTGACAAGTGAACGGAGCCTACGGGTCAGTTTGATTTGAAAAATTCTGGCAGAAAGTGAAAATGAGAGAAATTGAAAAGAAAATTTTTTTCTTCTATTCGTTTGATTAAAATGAAAACCTTGGAAAGAATCACGCAAGAAATTAAATATTTATAGTTACTAACTTGCCCGCCGTACATATAATATAGAATTATAATATAGATCATGATAAGGAAAGGTTATTGGGCAAAACGGGGATTGCAATAAGAGGTGGGAACTTTCACAAGAAAATAAAATTTCCTTCTGTTTTTTAACAAGAAAGTGAAAGCTACGCAACCATGCTTAACTTTCTAGGAACCGGGGGCCATGTAGTGAGCGAATTCACTACAGGCGTGTAGTGAGCTCTATCGGTCGTCCGATCCGAGATCAACGGTTCAGATCGTCTTACACTTTAAAAAACACTTTTACATTAACTTTAACTCCAATTTATCCGGACCGTTGATCTCGGATCGGACGGCCGAGGGAGCTCACTACACGTATGAACTCACTACAGTACAGGCTATAAGATCTTCTATTTTCATGCAAATCAAAAATCAAAAAAGCACTAATTTTCTCTCTTTATTGTATTTTCTAATATAATTTTCACTCTGATCCAACGAATCCTAAAAGAATTTGGTGTTTGGCAAACTGAGACAGGAATTAACCCAGATGGAGGGTCTTACAGCTTAAGCAGCATTCAAGGAGCAATAAATAAAGCAATTGGGTCCACTCCATTCATAGAGTGCAATGTTGATGCATCTGGGAATAGCCAATTATACCAAGTTTACATTTGTGTCGACACTTCTGGATCAAACATTATCAAGTGCCCAATTACGCCCGCTACTGGAAAATGTGGTTCAAGTGTTCAGTTTCCTACTTTCTAGTTTTTAGCCATCTTAGGTTACAGAAAATGTTCACTCCTTGTTGGTCCATTGCTTTCTAGTTTTTAGCCATCTTTTAAAAAAAAGGTTACAGAAAATGTAACTTTTGTTGGTCCAGTTAAAGATAACGATTAGATTTGTAATTTTTTTAAAATACCATAAATTTTAAAAAAGTCAAGCGAAGTTTGGGACGCAGAAATGGTTTTTGAATTTTTAGCCCCAAAAAGATTAAAGAAAACATATTAATTTTAATTTGGTGTGTAAAATTTTAAAAAATTATGGAACAGGAGAACTTTATCTTTTCAACAATTGTACGTATTTTAATCGTAATAGATTAACTTTATGGAACAAAGAGAACATATTGGAACATTTATTTTTATCTTTCCAACAATTGTACGTATTTTCGTAATGGATTAACTTATGGAACAAAGATGAGCATATTGGAACCATGTTAGTGTCACCAAAAAAAAAAATGTTCCATTTATCGTTTCGTCTTTAATTTTTAATTATTGTACTTGTGCGAATTTATTTTCTCCTTTGCTATTAAGAAATGTAACTCTTTTGATGTTTTAGTCAAATATTTGTATGTAGCCATGTCAAACAGATTTGCAAATTTAATGAGAACAAAAAAGACGAATGATGTAATGTAAAAATTTGATCATAATTTAATGAGAACTAAGAGAAAACAACTTAAAAGACAGCAGTAAAAATACACTAAAAAGTTAGCCGAAAGGACCCGTAGCGGAGGCTCATTTATAGAGTTGATATGAACTAGAAAATTTTGAATCTAAAAAGTAAGAAAAAGAGAGAGAAGTGAAACGTACTAGCAATATGTGGATAAAGGTATTTATTCTTTAAATAGTAAAGTCTTTGCATAATTCCGTTGTCGTCCAGCGGTTAGGATATCTGGCTTTCACCCAGGAGACCCGGGTTCGATTCCCGGCAACGGAAATTTTTTCCCTACTCCCTTTGTTCTTTTGTGCGCTTCTCTCCCTTCATCCAAGTGGACTTGCAAGTTGCACCAATAATCTTCGTAGCACTTATCTTCCTTCTAAAGCAGAACTTCTATTTTTAGTGCACAAAAATAAACTTGTGATGATTTTTTTGGACAAGACTTTTCCCGGAAAAATTTTATTTTAAATCTAAGACCATTGATTGTCGAGACGGACGGTTTCAGATGCGGTTAGCAGAGCTTGCCAACCTATGGGAACAGCAGAGTCTTCGCGTTCTTCCTTGATAGTTGTACACTATTAATTCTTCAGAGCGATGGCTGTGTTTATTGAGAGTTTTTGTTGGATGTGTCTCTTACTATGAATAACACTATTTTGTTCCCAAAAAAAAAAAAAAACTTCATTGGTTTACCCACTGAGTAGAAATGTCGGATTTTAGTGCGGAGGATTACATTCAATCCCCAACCCAAAAGTGTATTCCAATCTTCCAAATCACTATGAAAGTCCACATTGAAAAGTCTACATGGGTGATTCTGGGTATTAAAGAAACCATCAAAACTACTACTACTGACTTTGGCTTAAGTATTTTGGGTTTTTACATATATAAGGTCTTGTTTAGTTAGGTCTCGTCTCCCGTCCTTAAACATCTTCTAGAATTGCAAGTGGTGGCTAGTGAATGCAGTAGAGCTCTTGGATGTCCCACACTGTATCTCGGGATCAAGTCTCATTCCCTCCCTCCTTCCATGTAATAGATTAGGAATGACGAATGAAAAAAAAAACTTCTAGAATTATTTTTTAGTCTGTCCAGTGGTGGAGCCACATTAAGGCCATCGGCTTGCTATCGGGGCGAATCTGACGGGAACATGCTTCATCCAAGCCCGATCCGACTACTTCGACCTAGCGAATATTGAATGGATTCTATAAATTATATATTTGGACTAAAATCGACTACCTACCATTGGTAGCAAACGAAAAGTTCATCCCTCTCTTCAAGTTATTATCAGACTATTTCGAAAACTAATCATTTTTAGCAAGACTATATGTGGAGTAACTAAATTTCATTTTACTTTCTTAATTTCTCTTGTTAAGACGAATCAATAATCCAATAAAATCGACGCAAAAGTAAGAAATGCGGGGAAAAAAAATAATTTGAAGGACAATTTGGCTCGGATTATTTTGCCAAAGCATCAATTCAGACTTAGATTTTACAACTGCACATGGGTTTTCGTGTAGTTGTTGTTCTCCTTTACCTAGTCAACAGCTTGCTTAGGCCTATGGTACTTTGCATGCTAAGAAACTGATCATGTGTGGCAAAGAGACCATAATGCTTAAAAAAAACACAGACCATAATGCTTTCGTTCACAAAAAGAAACTCAAAAATTAAATGGGTAACTAAAATGTCAAACAATGAATAACAGTGCAGGGTTTGCCGTACAACCCTATACATAATGTAGTGGCAGAGCCACATTAGAACTAGTGTGGGGCCGGGTCAACACTCAATTTCTCGAAAATTATACTTTTAGCCTATGGTCCCTAAATTAGGATAACGTCTCATTTTTATAGTTTTTTGGGACAAATTCCTCTAGTTTGTCCTGTTAAATAATTGAAACATATTGACAAGACCATGTACGTAAGAACTTTGGTAAACATCAAGTTCCGATTACCTTAATATCGCACTTACTTTAGCATCTTTGTGAAAGTGGAAGATGTAATGTTTAAAGTATTAATTTATTAATTTATTTAAAAGAAGTTCAAAATATTTGAAGTATGAATGAAAGCATGCATATTCCTTATGAATTGCAGGAGAAAATAAAAATAATATGTGCCCGCACTAGTTTTCTAACTCCACCACTGCATAACTGAACTAAAAACATATATAATGGAGCGATAGCACAATAATGCCTAGCTAATTACCCAAAAAAATATGAGTACCATGCGAAATTAAAAT
>CM029274.1:2301802-2330868 GCA_016920895.1 Vaccinium myrtillus
TAGGTCAATTAGTGAAGTTATGGTAAGAGCTATAGTTTCTGTTGGGAATGGGAACCAATGGAGGATATGGATCTGTTCAATTTTTTGAGATTTGGGGGAGAGAAGAGGAGATAAGGAAGGCGGGGGAAGATGAAGATTAGGCGGCAAGCGTTCAAACTTTGAGGGTGATGGATTAGTTGTCGAACCGCCAAATATTTCAATTCAACCCCATCCCCCCTTTCTTTGTTACTTGAACTACATTTTTTCGGGCCATGTTGAGCCTGCAACAATTATTAAAAAAAAAAATCATTTTTATCAATGTTGTAATAAAGAAAAATGATGAAACATTAACTACCTCATGCGTTGTCTTATACTTGTGGTCGTGTGGAATGGAAAAGACGAGTGATCGAGTGGTAGTGGCCAGTGAGTTATATTTCTATTAATCGTGAACTTGAAATTTAGATTTATATCAACCACATTAATATGTAAAAAGGTTTGTTTATATGTCTATTAACTTTCAATCGTGCTAATTTTTTTTTATTTTTATGAGTGTGTTTTTTGCTATGAGTATCGTGACTGAACGCGTTGAAACATTTTTTGAGAGATCAAGATGAGTCCATCAAATAAAGGTTTGGAATAGTTTGGTGAAATGGAGTATGGTAGAGAAAGGATTTCGTAAAGTTTTATCTTAATTGGCAAAATTATACTAAATTTTTTGTAAAGTTGTGATACCACACCATGCGGCACTTCGATGTGGAGTCACTGGGTGTTCGACCCGTGTTTGAGGCGGGACTCGAGACCTAACTTACCGACCGATGACCACTCAGCACTACCAACTTGACTTTGGACCCGCCTTGGATACATGCAAACCAAACATAAAATGGATACGCCACGTGTTGTCACCGTTTCATAAAAACGGGCCGTGGGCCAATTTCCGTTACCCTCCTTACCCCAAAGGTTCTTAAACAAGGGCTGTGATAACATGTGTATATTTATCCGAAGCCCAGTCCAATATCCTCTGAGCCCAAGTCTCCAAAGCACCCGCATTGGGTATGAAACCCTAATTTTCTAAAAAAAAAACCCTTATTTAAACTTCACTCGCCGTCCCAAACTTCTCAATCTGAACGATTCTTAGGGTTTTCAGATCTCTTAATTTCAATTCGATATATACACCTTCATCCATCTTCGTGTATTTCGCATCATATGTATGCATATATATAAAATTATGATTCTGTGATTGCCGACGATTCAATTCGTGTTCTTTTTTCGTGGCTTATTATCAATTTTGATTTTGCTTTCCTAATTACCTTTGCTTTGCATTTGTTTACCCTCTCCTCGAATTGCAAATCTGAATACACGAGGAGATATAACGGATGCAGAAATCGATTCAAGGTTGGCTTACCAACCCATTGCGTAATTTTAATTTTATTGCTTTGGGTCAAATGGACTCACCTACATTCAAATCTCCATTTTTTTGTCGATTGCTTTATTATTTTCTTCGATTGTTGTCTTCTGGGCATTCGTAACATTCGTTGGAATTGTGGATCATTTTTTTATATTTTTTCTAGAAAAAAATGGCAAATGATGAATATTATCTTATCCTACACACTGAATTCATCGTGTTGATTACATCTCCGCTTATTGTCTGATGCCAATATTCTTAGATTTTTTTTTTCTTTCCAGTTCTGCTCTTATTTATTTTTCAGATTTCCTTGCTTGAAAAAAATCGATTTTTACTACAGCTTTGATTTTTTTTTTTAAAATTTTACGACGATAAGTGTGTTTCTTCAGTGAATTGAATAATTTTTGCCGATATAAAAAAGAGAGGGTTTTTATTGAGTGTTTAAATTTTCTTTAGATTAGTGTAGAATGTGGCTTTGGAATTTTCATATGGTCTTTAATTTTATTTGTCTTGTAGAATGGGATGGCAAATGATGAAAACAAATTTTATGCTTAACTCTGAGTTTTTATGAAGACGACAAACTCCGCTTATTATCTGATGCCATTCTCAGGCTATAAAAATTGTTTTCTTCGGGATTTCAGTTGAATTTTTGTTAGGTTTTGGGAAAAAAATCGCCTGATTTTAAATATGAGGCGAGTGTAATGGCTTTCGAATGAATCAAATGACTGTATTTTTCTGGATTGACAAGCTAGAGTCTAGTTTTCAAATGTTGTACGTTTGGTGCATTCGATCAATGATGAGAGAAAGCGGACGGGCGGTCAGACTTGATGCCATGGTGATTGTCTGCGAATTTTCACTTATTGTGGAATGTCTCTGAGACTTTGCTCCACTGTTAGCATTTCTATGAATTACTCTTGACGTTGTTCTTCGGTAACGGTTCTTGGATTGTTACTTTGTTACCATTATGTCTCTGATTTTTGGTTTGCTTACCTACTGGTATGTCTGCTATGATGAAGTAGCTAATACTCCGTATTATGTCTGGACATATGAGTGTCTATGATCAAACAATGCTTCTACTGAGCAGAATGAATTAGCAAAATTTGGTATTCATTGTCTTAAAGCTATTTTTTTTTTCCTTCCTATTTTGTACTACTATCTATTTTCAAGAATATGGTTTTAGCGAACGAAACGTTGCCTTCTTCATTTGTATACTCATTTTCGTATTCATTTTCGTACACAACGACGTGATTGTTGAATGAAATGTTTCCTGGGGAGAAAGGCAGTAAAGCTTCTGGAGTTGCCCTATACTGGATTGACGTGAGGCATAAATAAGTTATACAAATTGGAAACCAATGGCAGCTGTTTGAGTATGTACCAAAAGTTGGGTTGAGTTACTGCAAATGGGCATATAAATGGACGTAAATGATTTTGACTAAGAACAATCTCACAAACAGACACATTTGCTACCTGAACTATGGTGTAGATATTCGTGGTGGAGATATTCGGCGCAATATCTAGGGAGTCACAATTCATAAGATCCTTGGAAAACTCACATTTGCTACCCCCAACTGTGGTGGAGATGTTCGGCGCAATGTCTGGGGAGTCAATTTCATAGGATCCTTAGAAAAGTTGCTTTGGCCTTATTACTTTGTATTTTTGTCTGATAATGCCACCATTTTTTAAAAGACAAATAATACGAGACCCAAGGAGTGATTTTTTATTGCAATCACTCTTGTTTGGATATATAATCAGTTAAGGTGGTACAGATCGGTCATCAGGATTGCTTTGCCCTCAGACTCTTTCATCTATGCTGGCGGTCTGACGGATTTGGGGTTCTCCTCCAGCAACGATGGTGACGGATTTGGGGTTCTCCACCAGCAACTATGGTGGCTCCTGACAATAGTGATTCCGGCAAGACAAAGGGACTTTTAAGCTCTGAGATTCAAATTTGTTTCCTTCAAGCCACATCTATGAGCGAATTGAGAGTTCACTGTAGCTATTAATTCAGACTTTTATTGTAGTTTTGTTTTCTAACAGCTGATTGTTTTTTTCTTGTTTTTGTGAGGAGTGAGGACCTTTTGGGTCCTTTGGGCAACCAAATTGGAAACCACGGCAGCTGTTTGGCCATGTACCGAAGTTACTGGAAATGGCATATAAATGGACGTTAATGATTTTGACTAGTGTTATGCAGAAATTGTGATTCACAAAGTTAGAATAAGAACAATCTCACAAACAGACACATTTGCTACCTGAACTATGGCGGAGATATTCGGCGCGATATCTAGGGTGTCACAATTCATAGGATCCATAGAAAACTCACATTTGCTACCCCAACTGTGGTGGAGATGTTCGGCGCAATATCTGGGTAGGCGATTTCATAGGATCCTTAGAAAAGTCGCTTTGGCCTCGAATCTCAACTCATGAGATACTACTTCGTATTTTTGTCCGACAGTGCTGCCATTTTTGTAAAAGACAAATAATACGAGACCCAAGGAGTGAGTTTTTATTGCAATCACTCTTGTTTGGATATAGTATCAGTTAAGGTGGTACAGATCGGTCATTAGGATTGCTTGCCCTTAGACTCTTTCATATTTGGCGACGGATTTGGGGTCTCCACCAGCAACGGTGGTGGCTCTTGGCAATATTGATTGTGGCAAGACGAACGGACTTCAAGCTCTGGGATTCAAATTTGTTTCCTCCAGGTCACATCCATGAGCAGATCCAGAGTTCACTGTAGCTATTAATTCAGGCTTTTATTGTAGTTTTGTTCTCTAACAGTTGATTGGTTTTTTCTTGTCTTTGTGAGGACCTTTTGGGTCCTTTGGATCGATTGTTTGCTTGGTTTCGCCGCTTAGATTGTATTTTGTTTTTTTATTAATATTATCCATAGTTATTCCTCTTAAAAATAATTATGGTGGTTCATTCATTGGCCTTTGGTAACATAATTGGACATTACAAGTCACTCATGCATTGTTTCCATCGAAACTGATTTAATATGCATAAGGTCTATGTTTTTTGTTTCGGGTTATTCGGAATATTAAATAGTTAAACAAACTGCCAGTTACGCAATAAGAATGCGATCATGTAGTTATAATTGCATACTTGTTGCGTAACTTGCAATTTATTTAACTATATAATATTCCGAATTAACCCCCCAAAAAAGAGAGAGGAGAGAATAGCATAGGCCTTGTGCATATTTAATCAGTTTCAATGGAAACAATGGCTTATGCTATTCAATTGGCTTTCATCAGTAAAAATTCTTGTGACAAGATTCACCAGGACGTCAATATCTATTTCCAATCGATATGTGCTTTTGATGAGGACAATCAGACACACACCATTGATGTCCCATCTAAGAGCAAGTCCAATGGGAATGGATACTGACAATAGCCACTGTCCACTTTTAGCACCAACTTTAGGTGCCAAATTTTGGCTTCCCCTCTCCAATGGTGGGTTCTAAAAGAACGAAAGGGTTCCAAATATATTAACTAACTTTCCCTCCACCTCATTCTCCTCTACTTTCTCAATCCTAATTCAGCAACTACTTCCATCCCAAAATCTATTTCCGGTCCGCAATACAATGACTTTAAAAGAATTTTATTTCGATCAGCGGAGCAAACTCTCTCTCTCTCCCCACAAAACTCCAAGTCTATCTCTCGATCAAACTGACCTTCCGGCAAATTCTAGCACACTCAGGTAGTTTCGATCATCCAGTTTCTAGTAGTTTCGATCATCCAGTTTCTGGTATTAGCAGTTGGATTTGACGAGGTGTCAAATATGGCTACAGATTTTATTTATTATTATTTTTTAATTGCATGGCTATAGCCATTTGGGGGTTCCAAATTTATAACCCACATACAACTTTGCCATTTTTCATCCTCTATTGAAGCTTGGAGTTCTATAATGGGGGAATGAAAAATGGCTTTACAACCATATCCATCCCCTGGACCTGTTCTAAGAAACCCAAAAACAGATTGGATAGGATTAACCGGGATTTTTTTTGGCGATCCATTTCATCTCACAAAAAACATCATTTACTGGGATGGGATAAGGTGACTCAGGACAAATGTTTAGGTGTCTTACGGCTAATTATTGGGTATTCCCAGAGTATCATGTGGTACTCCTCACAAATAAAAGATCGGCACTACATTATGTGGGTCACCTCTTATCTCTCAACCACCCAACAAAAGTGAATGATAAATGTTCCTACAGAATGATTTATCGCTACATAAATTATTGGGAGTACCAAATAGCCAATGCCACGTGGTACTACCGGAGCATTGAATAATTACTCGAATCAAACGTACGTACCGAAGAAGCCAACAAAGTAGGCCTTCATGTACAGCAGCTTAGGTACATTTTGAGCCCAAAATACTAATGAACATTGCACATTTTTTCTTTCAACTACTCATATCTCTTTCAACACTGCAACAATACTCTACTATTTTCTCCATCTCTATAAAATACTCCTATAAAAGCATTTTCTAACTCTTTGGCTCCGGAATAGTGCTTCGGTACTAGTATCGAAGTACTGTAGCATTTGTATAATACCTAGACTGATACATAGACTGCTGCACCATGAATTCTCTTGTTACTTTAGCTAAAGCCTAAAGTCTCCCTTTAGCTGCTGGTTTTGCTCTTAAGCCAAACTCAAATGGAGATCAACCCGAGAGAGGGAGGCTTGTATGGGCTATTAGGTATCACAAAGAGAGAGCTGAGAGCAACATCATCTCTCACGTTGGTAGAAGCTTTGTCGAAGGCCATAAGCTTTTCAGGCTAGGTCTGACTCAGTCCGACGGTGTCCATTCATAACGGTTGAAATACCAATTTTTGGTATGGGAGAATTGGTTCGGCCGGGAGAAGGTGGTGCAAGGACCTCTGAAAGCTACCAAGTGTGACCACGATGGAAATTGTTACCGTGAAATTCTCCCCGAGTAAAATCAAAACAGGAGAGCCAACAGATTAAATTCCACAATGCATGAGAGACCAAAATTCAGAAAACAAGTGAAAACGGAACAGTTTACATTGATTTATATTGAACGCACTTCCATAAACCAATAAGGGTCTAAAGTAACATATTGTGCTTCACAAAATCGCTTGGCCTGGATTCAATTAGTCCTGCCGCTACTGCTCTATGATGCAAACCAAAAAAGAAACAAAATCCCAACGTAAAGAAACCATTAAAGTCAGTTCTTTAGATTAGATAGACGTATTTACAAGTAAACTGCCTTCAAACCTTCCTATTCTTCAACGGTCTGGATTTCCCCCATCATGATTCGGTTGCTAACGACGTTGAATCCCAGAACTGCTGGGCTCACCTTCTTCCCTTTCTTTCCTTTCTTTTTCCCTCCCCCTTTGGACTCATCGGGACCCGATGGATTATTATTGCCTTGATCAGAGTCTCTCACACCTCCATTGTCGGAACTCATATCTCTGGCACCAAATCCAGGGGCCCCACGATCATTCCGACTTTGGAAGGCGATCTCAAGGACATCTTCTGGCAACATATCCTTGTAGTTGAGGAACTTGTCAATGAACTTGTGGTCAGGATCTTTTTTGCCAAGGTTCGCTATTAGAAGCTCCTCAGCCTCCGATCTGGGTTGCTTGACACAGAATTCCAGGAAGCTTGTATCTAATAAAGAAAAAATTAAATAAAATGTCATAGGTCAATGTAACTTCCGCAACTGCCCTCAAATTTTCAAGTTTTCCCCTAATCTGAATTCGGTATAATATGCTGAAGACAAATGTCCCAGCAGTCTTGACAATATGCGTCAGATACTAAATTCTGAAACAACACCTCACTGAACCAGCTCTTGAAATTTGAAGTAAAGCACAAAACAAGGCCAATTCACATAGCAATCACCAATAAATTCTTCCACGCCAACTAAAATATTTGGACAAGGGATTTGGTTAAGGAAGAGGAATGGAAAAGTTAAAGCATCTAACCACTATTATGAGCAGTTAGACCCTTCAGTTATCTATATCCTGCTCATTTTCCGTAACCAAATTCAAAAACAGCAAAAAACAATCTGATACCTTTTGAACCGATAAGCCTGACAGATTCACTCTCGCACCAATCTCTGAAGCCCATGGCCTCTGCAAGGATTAAGGGTAAAAGGCCATTTATATCCTTAAATCACGAGAGTAACCAAAAGAGATATTAAATTAGAACAGCAAACTATAATGACTTACCTGAATGCTTACTCGTGGCATTCTTTTTCCCCTTCATTGATGATTGAGCAGAGGCAGGTGACGATGAAAGAGAATGTTCAGCAGGTCTGCCTCCTATAGATTTCTGTTTACTCAATGAACCTCCAAAAGTCCCTTTCCCAGGGGAGCTTTTGGTTCCCCAACTGCCCTGGCCTGCAAGATGAGGAAAATCCGACCTGCTTGCAGAAAACATAGACTCTTAGTTCTATGTTCCACATTCTTAATCACTGTAACGGATTATAAAAATAGTTACTAAAACCAATAGCCTTCTTCCTAGATGCTCTCTGATAGTGTACTCATTGAAACACTGCATTTTTCAAAAATTTCAGCGCTTCTTGGACACTTTATACCATGCCTAGAATCTCTTAAATGGGAATAATGTAAAAAATCTAGGGGAATATATGTATGTAAATTGCCATTCCAAGCCTACTTTGTTCTAGCCTTCTTGGATTAGTGGTAGGAGCTCTGAACACGTCCATATGTGTTAGGAAAACACAACAAAATTGACTCTATACCATATTTCATATTCTGCACGTTACTTTGATAGAGATAGGTATTAAATAAAACAATTAACTTATTGCTACCAAAACAGTTCAGTCCAAATCATAAACATTGAACAGAGAAGGACTAAACTGACAAGAAAGTAAATTTAAGCAAAGAACCAATCCTAAAATAAACTGATCTACCTACTATGGAAAACGACACAGAGGTCAAAGAAAGAGAGAAGATTTCATACTGCTTTGCTTCTTGCTTTGGTTGATCCAAAGGACCCCAGAAGAGATCATCATCTCCTTTATTTTTCGATTGAGCAGAAGCATGCGAAACAATCGGGATAGGAGATGCAGCCTTGGCTGGAGATGATGCAGAAAGTGACCAAGAACCACTTCCACGGGAGGGTTCAGGTGGCTGGGGCTTCTGAGTAGGAATTAGGGGTTGGCGTGGGACAGATAAATCTTTCTTCCCCTGTTCCCTTAGGATGTCCCTCAATGATGCAGCCTTTGGAAGTTTTCCAGAGTCAGAAGACCAAGCTGGGGCAGGGGGAGGGTTTGCAGATTCCCCTCTCCAAACTACAAAATCTCCTAAAGAAGGACCAGAAGGGACAGCTGGTAACACTTCCTTCTCCTGTTGAAGTACTTGGCGAGAACCCTTGTGTTTCTCATTGGCACTCGATCCGACAGACACATCAGCAGACGAAATTGGCACCGAAGCCTTAGCTCCAACCCCTTTAGCTTTTGCAGACTTCTTGCGATTCTTTTTAGAGTCTTTAGCCTCGATGAAGTCATCATCATCAACCAAATCCAACTGAGCATTCATAACCGGGAAGGAAATACCGTCATAAACTTCCATATCCCTTTCTTTAGATTTTGCCGAAACTTCTTCTGCCATAATATCGTGTAATTGGCTTTTCTTGTTCTTTTGATTTGTATTACTTTCAGGTTTGCCCAAATTCATATCAGCACTATATACATCTGTTTTGTGGTCTGAACTGGCAACAACCCCTGCCCAAGGAGTGGAGAAACTAACGGGATTAACAGATGTTGAGATCTCTGAATTTTCCATTTCTGTTTGTGCCTTTCTCTGTTCCTCTTGCTGATGTTGAATTTCCAATAGTGACTTTGGCTTGAAACCGGGAGCAGGCTTCCAAGCTCGTTGCCCAATTGCTCTGGAATCACCTTTTGCATCCACAGATTCAGTGCCATCTTTGAATGAACTAGCAGGAAATGAGTCTTTAACTTGTTGATTATCCACTATTTCAATCTTGCCATCCTCAGATTTGCTTTCTGTAGTTTCCGGTAGAGATGTTCCATTAAGTATTTCTCCTATGCCAATATTTATCTCGTTCTTGGTGTCAGCAAGATTAGAAACTTCGGTTCCAGATGGCTTTGATTGTTGCAAAGAAGTTGCTTTAGAAGCTCCCTTCGCCTGGTCAGAGGATTGTGCCTTGGAAGCCCTTTGCCTTTTGGACTTCTTGTCAGAAGCTTTCTTTACTTCACGCACTTCAACATTTTTCACTTCTTTCATCTCGGACGTCTCTTCATTTTGTTGTTCTAGTTCAACTTGGGCTTCCTCAAGAGCAACTGTATGTGGAACAATCATATCTTTTGCTTGATCAGGCAATGGAGATTCATTCTCAAAATTCGCCACACGTTCTACTGCAACAGATTTTGCTGGATGTTCCAAAGGCAGACACTCCACAGCAGCCTCAGACGTTGTAATAGGTTTATCGTTTCTCAAAACGTTTTCCAACATCTGCTCCTGCAGAGATTTATTAACCAACTCAGATTGGGGTAAGCTATTAGCCACAGTTGATGAAAGTAACGAATCATTTTGTTGAATGTCATCAATTTGCTCCGGCAGGGCAGAACCCAAATTTTGTTGAATGTTGGTATTCCCAAATATTTGATGTGGCAAAATTTGATGTGCCAAATTCGTAGAAGAAGCTACAGAACCAAAGTTGTGGCTGAAATCCCGAGAAACACTGGGATGAAGATTAGCTAAGTTAACATTGTGTTCATCTTGCACCTTTGTCACTGGTATCTGTGAACCCATCTGAAAAAACTCCTGAGATGGCACTGCAGAAGCCTGTATCTGTCCATAAGATTGCTCACCAAAACGCTGGTGAGGGGTATAATCTGACAAGACCTGAGAGAGCAGTTGTTGTTGCCGCAACAATTGTTGCTGCTCTTCCTGTTTCTGTTGCTGCTTAAGCAACAAGAGCTTATCCAATACCGAAATTTGCTGAGACGGAAGAACTGGTGCCTGGGAATGCGACTGCAATAAGTACTGTTGTTGCAACAAACTTAATAGTTGGGGATCTTGAGCAAGACCAGAAGAGAGTAGTTTTTCAGGTCTTAAAATGCCTGAAGAGTTATCTATGTTTTGAGCTAGTAAATCCGGTAAAGAGGGTTGGCTCTGCGGTTGGAGCCGCTGTTGTTGGATCCCAAATGAAGCTTGGGGAGGGAAATTTTGTCTTTGATGTAGCTCAAGCATTTCCTGAAGTTGGTCCAGGCCACCTTGGACCGGGAAAGTTGGCCGACCACCAACTCCGGTATTGAAGCCAGAGGGAGGAGGTAACCCTTGGAGGATGGACATCAAATTCTGAGATTGAGTATTATCACCAATTGATGACATAAGTGCTGGATGTGGGTCTTGGGCTATACCTACATTAGGAACCATTGGTGCTGCATCCCTCCCCGGCCAATATGGATAGGTGCTGGGTAGAGACTTCTGCCGTTCAAGAGCCATTCTTTTGGCCAATAAGTAAAGGTTGTCCTCACTTCCCAACCCCATGGGGGGGCATACCACTAGAATTATTCCCCATATATCCCTGCAGACCTGCAAAGTGTGAAAATAGTACACAGGATCAGGTCAAACAGCCATATGAAATCATAGTAACTCAGTAGAAAAGAACATGAAGGAAAAGCAAGAACACTAGCAGAAAATTCCATCATGCTTTAGAACTGAACAAAAGTATTTCGCTCATCGATTAGGTTGCGGGGAGGGTGAGAACCTTCTGAGAAAGCAAACTTCTCAAGCGAAGAAGCGCTCATGTTACTCGTTGTACCAGACATCAGGGACTCCAAAAACCTATTTTCAGCTTCTGTTGTTGAGCCTTGTTTATATCTTTCCTCAACCTTCACCATATCAGCGTCACTTAAACTTGCATGAAGCTTCCCAATGGTGCTGGAGTTTGGCCTACTAGATCCTTGTACGAGTTCATTATCTTTTGGTGCACTGAATCCAGGTGGAGGCCGGGCTTTTGCTCGTAAATGAGGCATAACATCACCAAGTTGCAAAAAAGGCGAGTCGGGCGGCGCATTTGCATGGCGAACTTGCAAATCTATGCCAAAATATGCAGCCTCAAACCACCCTATAATGTCGCTGCCAGTGAAAGGGCCTTGAACTTCACCCCGTGGATCTCTATAATAAAGAAGCAGGTCCTCTGGAGAAGTCTGTGAAAGTTTCAGGGTTTCTTGTTCCTTGTCCAAGACTGCAGATGGCTTCCTTCTAATAGCCGGATCCCCACCAAGCTGCCATTTTGATTCATCCTTTGGGTAAGACAAATCTGACAAACCAAATCCCCATTCATTGTTCAGATCTTTCCGTGACTGTAGCCAGCCTATGTCAGAACTTCTTGACCTGATGTCAGCTGGAATCTCTCTCCAATCGTGCGAGGTCACATTTGAATGTTCTGCAATTGATGAGGATTGCCATGCCGTGCCAGGATGTACAGAAGAATTCCCGTGCACAATTGTGTCCCTATTGATAGCTGCCTCATCCGCGCTGTAACGACCACCATCTTTTCTCAAATCTGAGAATCATGAAATTGATTAGAATAATAATCAAATCTAAAAACGAGATAAAACGTTCTGAATCAAGAATTGTCAAACCAGTCAAATAGAACTCATCCAGAGAAAACATTCTCAGTCAAGAAGTGGAAACCAGCGGATTGCAGTTTACAACCATCAAATTGTATATCTTCGATCCTGAACCGTTCAACTTTTGAATATAGTTGAACCATTGTGATTTATGAATTGAATTTGATCACTAAATCTTTGTGGCAAAACCTACCACACAGCGCTGAATCACCATCCAGCATAGCACTTAAGTTTCGCAGAAAGGATAAATTAATACTGTGATCTCCATATTAATATACCTCCAGGATACAGTTTATCGTCAGAATACATCTGTTGATCCTGCTTGGTTTCCACTTTTGCATCCAGCCTGTAGGAGTGCATCTGCTTCTCGTAGGGCAAACCTTCTGTGTGGCTTGAATGACCACCTTTGGAATTGCCAACATTTTCACCTTTATAATCATCAGCAGCGAGTGGCAAATCTTCTCTACTACCTGTTCACAGCCACATCCAACACGTGTTAAGCATATGAGAAACAACATAAAATACTTGGGAGTTAGGGTTACAAAAGATGGACACATTCAGTACCAAGCTTGGCTCGCCTCGCAAAATCATTGGAGTTTCTACCAATGGACCCATCCTTAGAAATCTGAGGTGCACCACTGCTTACAATATCCCCTTTCTCAATTCCCTCCAAAGTAACCTGCTCAAGAAGTGAAGCGATAAATACAACAGCAAAAGAGATGCCATAAAAATGATTAAAACATACAATAATAAGGAAAAAAAAGTCTATGTACCAATTCATCGGGAGTAGGTGCACAAAATGCAAGAGGCTCTGATGGTTCTTCCTGTGTAAGAGAAGGCACAGGCACCACGCCATCTAATATTTTCAGGCAGGAGCTGATATCAGTCCTCCTGTACAGATCAAGCAATTTTGTCCTGCTATATCTCAAGGGGTGAGATTCTCCTTGTCCAATTTCACCTTTTTCCAAGATGGTCCCAAACGGTTGAGAATGGATTGGTGAACGGTTCATAGAGCTTCCACTAGAGCCAACCCTTCCACGATCATGTAAAGAGGATGGTACAGCATTTTCACCGCGTCCCCGACCATATGCAAACGTGGGGCCCTGTTTATTTGGCATTGGGGTTTGGTGATGAGGTGGCGGTTCCACTCTTCCTCGATTGTGAGCGCTAGATCTCCATGGCCTATAATGGTCTCCTTCCCTCTCATCCTTTGCGTGAGGAGTGAGTTGAGACAACCCCTTATCAAGAGGCATCTCGGCATCTCTACTAGGGTCCACCCACTTATCACGCAAACTATCCGAATCCTTGTCATCAGGACCCCAACGCGTGTTCCATTTGGTCTCACGGCGTTGATCATGATTAGTTTCTGCATTCCATTTGCTCTCACGGCGTTGATCATGATTAGTTTCTGCGTTCCATTTGCTCTCACGGCGTTGATCATGATTAGTTTCCCTCCAACGATCCTTACGGATGGAGGAATTGGTGTCTCTTTCCTCATCACGCCAGCGATCGCGACGATCGGAATCCATATCAAGCACAGATGGCCTGAAAACATCCTTTTTCTTCATCACATCTGCTGGACTTGCATAACCTGGAGATGGGGTGAAATTGTTTTCCTGCATACAGAGAGCAAATGAGAAAATAGAACCTCCAATCAAGTTGCAAGTTGCAGGACAATCTAACGGAGCAACGCACTGGAAGCAGAAGAGCAAGCACTCCAAAAGAGGTGAATTTCTAGAATTCTCATAAATCAATTTCCACAGCAAAATTCTTCAGAGAAAAACAGGCGTTATGATAGACTAGATTCAGTAAAACAAATGAGGGGATGATAACCCACCCCAGTTACATTTCCAGGCTTGTTCTCCCCTGGCTTCGGAAGAAGCCACTGTGGTGAAAGCGGAATCGGATTGTCAGATCCATGCACATCTGTATATAAGAAATAAAAAACGGGTAATGGAGTAGAAAAGCCTATACAAATCAAATGTGACAGAATTCTCGACTTGGTTGGCTAAGGAGGACAATGAGTATCATTTTTCAAAACCTGAATTTTTTAAAACCTGAATTGATTGAAATGGGAAAAACAGACCTGACATGTCTTCAGCATTCTCCAAACGACATTATTCTTTCAATTAGAGAACAATGTGATCAAGGTCGTTACATAATCAACAGTGAAACAATAAATGAAACTGGTAGTTAATCAAAGCACTAATCACTGCAAGCACGCTGCTAACTGTTGAGTTGCAAATTCCTTGAAATATAGGAATGAAGAAGCATATTTCAAATGCTTTCCACAATAATAAAATTGAAGCTTCTTTTCTTATTCTGAATCATCACATTATATTTATTCGTTATTCATAAAATAATAACGATCTAATTACTCGTTGGAAGAATGTCTTGACCTTCTCGTGGACCAGATTCTATTTCTGAACCTCTTAAATCTAAATATTGAAAGTACTTTCATCTCAAATAATTGTCATTGAAATATCAGGGCAATTGGGAATTTGTATATCGCAGCAAATAAATTATCTAATAATTCCCCAGCTGGTAGCGCAGTTAGAAATTTTATGGTAATAAAGGAAAAAACTGGTGCCCTCCAAGGCCATGAAAGATAAGGAAAATGAGCCAAATCCCTGCTTTAGAAACCTTTCAAATAAAAAACTCACTATCTAGAATACAGAAAACAAGAGATTACAGATGCAATGAAAAAACAAACCAAAAATATATCTTGGCAACACAGTAGATTGCTAAAAAACTACATTCAGTAATTGTATTCACCAAAGTGGAAATCCGCTACTACACATGCTCAAATCAAATAGTTACAGAGATTTAGGGTCTGTAAGACCCTTTTGGGTCGCTGTTTTCATTATCAATCTTGTAGAACAGTTTGCATAAACTTCTGCATGGTCCAATCTCTGGAACATTGGGAACACGGTAAGCATATATTTGTCAATTCTAGGAAACCATTTCTGCAAAAGGTGGACAAAATATGAAGACAACAACGGTCTTCGGTGTTCAAAACTTTATTCATTTATTCATTTATTTTTTTTAAATAACTTTTGAGAAGTATTCTGCAAACCTCATTTTAAAACAGCAGCCAAAGAGGGACGTAGGGTTCCCAAAAACATAACAAACCCTAAGACAGGCTATCGTCCAAAATCACATAACCTTAGCTAAATTAGCTACTACAACAAAAGAAACGTGAAAAGTGAAGAGATTTACTAAAACAGATAAGCATTATCATCTATCTGTCCTCGTATTCACAAAGCTTCAATCAACAAAAACTAAAATCAAAACAAACTCAAATGAAAACGACAGACTGTTTTCTGTTTCCAAAAGGGAGGAAAAAAAAACCATATATCGTCTGTTTCGAAACCAACTTTCGACAAGTATTTTACAAGACTGATTTTAAAACAGCAACCAAACAGTGTCTTGGGATTCCCCAACATGTAGCAAAACCCTAATTTAACAGGTTATCGTTCAAATTTACACAGCCTTAGCTGAATTAGCTACTCTAGCAAAAAAAATCACGAAAAGTGAAGAAATTCACTAAAGCAGAGAAGCATTATCATCTATATTCCCCAAAACCTAACAAAACTCCAATCCGCCAAAAATGACATTAAAAACGACCGCGTCAGTCTCGCATCAATCTCCAAAACAAAATTAGGGTTTTGCGCTAGACACAAGCATTTCGTCTGGTAATCGAACCGCACAAACACGAAACAATCAGAAACGCAAAAAAAAAAAAAGGTGAACAAATGGGCGGAGACAGCGCCAATGGACTTTGTGAATGCGAAATATACCTTTGGAGATCTGGTGGTTGCGAGAGTCGAATACGGTGTTGTCGGCCATAGGTGATGGAGGAGGGAGGGAGAGAGAGATGGGACTGCGGGTAGAGAGAGAGAAGAGAGATAGACGCCAAAGAAACCCTTTGTGTTTGCTGTTTCGATTGACTGCTTGAAGACGGTGAGGGAGTTGGAAACGCAAAGTGGAGGGATATAAAGCTAAGGGCAAATGCACAACTAAAATATCAAATACTTAAAATGGCTAGATTACAAAAACCACCCTCAGGATTTTCTTCCAATCAATCCTTCCATGGGGGGGAATTTAGGGCAAAACAACATACAGTAAGTTAGTAACGCGGTGGCTGAGTGTGCATCTCGGCCATTTGAAATGCTCAAATTTCTCCATTGCCATTTAGACTGTATAAAACACTTTTAAACGGTTGAGATGTGCTCTAGATATAGCCGAATGGGTACTCAGGCGGCACCCAAAATTTTCTACTTCGAAGAGAGATTCAATCAAGTAGGGTCTCCCTATAGCCGCAAGGACCCGACTATGGCTACCGAACAAAGAAGTGCCAAAATTGTATTAACAACATGCAAAGCTCAATATTGAGTTTCACACGAAAAAAAAAATCGAACCATTTAATGATTTTAAAATAATTATATGAATGATCCTATAAAAAAATTAACTCAGTTAGATTTGTGTAAGTGATTGATCTAAACTTTAAATTTTCATTTAGAATTTAGAATCCTAAATTTTGAATGAGAAATTAAAATATTGTATCACACACTTACGCATATCCAATTGAGCTGGATTTTTTCAGATGAACTCAAAAAATTATTTTTAAAATTAATTAATGGTTCAGATTATTCTTATGGGACCAAAGTGGTCTCTATGTCGTTAGTACATTTTCAGTACCCCTTTGTTCAGCAACCGTAACATTTTTGTAGCTGCAATATGTGGATGAACCGAAGCGATCACGAATTATTTGTTGCTCGATTAGATAAAAGTTCATTCGAATTTGATTCATCTATTAAAAGAATTAAAGACAAACTCCAAATTTATGACCAGTCAATAAATGTGTTATTTTGCCACATCTGGAATACTTACCATGTTATAAATGTGTTGAGATCGGAATGAGAGATCCTGTAGGGCGGTTCTTGTAGGGCACGTCCAGACCGTCCATCTCTACTATCGATGGTTCAGATATACTCTTACTGGTTAAAGAACAAAACGAATCTGAACCATCAATAGAAGAGATGAACGGTTCGAATGTGCCTTACGGAGAACTACCCTACACAGGCTCCTGGCCCGTTGAGACTTGAGACCAACCCGAGTTTGATATTTTACAACTTTGCTCGGCTAGGTCTTGCCCTTAGTAGTCATGAAAATTACGGTTACGTCATTGTAATTTGTCCATTAACAGGTCGGCATGAGTCATAGGAGTAGTAGTATGATAAAACGAACCAATCAAATCGAGTTTTGTTTAAAAGAAAGAGTCACACATAACCTCTCTCTCTCTCTCTCTCTCTCTACAACCTCTCTTTAACTAAGCTTTTAGGGTTTCTGGTTTTTTTGCCCCCCCCACACACACACACACACACACACACACACACACACACACTCTCTCTCTCCCCCCGATCCCCCTCTCCTCACTCCCAACAAATTCAAGCCTTTCCTCTCCGGTCTCCATCCCCTTCTTCCATTTCACTTTTCACTTCTTCCTTCATGGATCTCCTTTGTGGGTTTCGGTTCACCCCTTCTTTTAGCCTCAGAGGGGTCAGATCTGGTGGAGTGGTGTCGGGTTGGGTTCGGCCGAAGTTCCTTCTGCGAATAAGTCGCTGGAGTCGACGGTGGCGGCTCGGATGACATCGCTCTTAGCCGGAGTTTTTTTTTTATTTTTCGTCTGTTTTTTATTGTATTTTGTTTTTCGTTTCTTCATATCCCCTTTTGTGGGATTATTATACCCCTGTGTGGGTTTACTTTGATTTCATCTGTGCTTATGCTTAGGATTGAGCTCGGTCTTTCTTTGGAAATTCCCTTCTGCTAGATCTAGACAGGACTCTATGCTGACACGAAGTGTTGGTCCGCCTTGGCAGGTGTGTCTGGAGTCGGTCAGCCTGTTAGTGCTTGTAGCCGTGCTCATGTCTTGATATTTGTAGTTTTGGTTCATTTTCTGTATCTTGTGATGAAATCTTTTGCCTTCGAGCTGGTTGAATGAGAATGCTTGACGTCTTTCAAAAATCGAGTTTTATTTCGTGTTTGATTGTTACGTTTCATTCAATATTAATTTGTTACAAAACTTGTTTTTTTTTTATTGCAGCTCTTAAGTTTTCAAACCAACGTTGAATTATCTGCAGCTCGACTCATTCGATTTGAAATATGTAAGAGATTTAAGCTACTTGATATAGACTTTGCAACGATTCGATTAAAACTCATTGGGATTAGCTCACCCTAAGGTAGATTAAAACAATTTTTTTAATCTCATAAATTTGCAAACCGAGTTTAGACAATCAATTATTCAATTTGTTTATTAACTCTATTCCTGACATTCCACGTTAGCAACTCCCGTAATGTTGAATTACGTTCGGCATTCCTCTATCGTTCACTAGAGTACAAGCCAAACGGATTTAACCGGAGAGATGGAAAGTTACATCCAAATCAAACGTTACAAACACGGAAAAAAATCTCTTCTCTATTACATTAACAGAATAAATCAGATTGACATTTCTTTATTTTTTTTTGGGAAACAGCTCAGATATTCTGGTGCATATTAAACTGTAATCCCAATTTGCTTTTATCATATTCGTCATCATCTTGTCATTTGGATAGGATCAAATGACTATCATCGACAACTAGGATAAAATTCTATCATGAATTAAAGCTACCAACTTATGGATCTACAAAATCAACGTTGGAAAATTCTAATGAATCCCTTCTTATAGTGTCTCCCTATCGTAATATGTTACACTTTCCCAAGGCGAATGACGGTATACCATTTTTTTTTCTCATAACCGGATGTCCGGGTGTGCTTGCTCGCACTTCAACTAATTTCGAAGACCTAGAGGTAATGACTTGACATAATACACAATGACCCTAAGAGTTTGTTAGCAACATAAATCAAACCTGAGACCATAGGTGACAGTAAACTCCCAAAGCTTAAGACAATACCACTTTGTTAACCCCGTAGAGTTGATGAGGTTTATACTATTGAGTGATTAATGTTATGATGAGGAACAATGGGGGATACTGTAAAAAAAAGTGATCTTGAAGCTGCCTTATTTTGGTAAATGTTACTATGTCATTTCGAGGTTTGATAATATTACGCCATATTGTTGTTCCTATTACGCACATGTTTTTTTGGTTACGTCTTCTTATAATTAACGTTACGCCATTGGATAAAGTATTAGTTTGAGAGGGATTAAATAGTAAGGGGTGATAAAATAGTCGGGGTGATTAAATAAGAAGGGTGGGTCCACAGTGAAGAAGGGAGGATTAAATAGTCCATGGTTTGGATGAGGGATGAAAAAGGAGGGATAAGGAGGGTGGATGATGTAAAAACCTAAAAACGACTATTTTACCCTTGTCAATGCCCATGCATTTAAATAATTATATAAATACAAAAAATGATTTTTTTTTTGCCATAATTTAACCAAACTGCTACTGTGGTAAATATTTTAACTACTTCAATTTTTGTTTGCCATAATTGGCCAAACTCCTAATCACGATTTTATTAGCTAAGCAATATATTTTTTTTTATGTACATATCATCGAAACATACTCAGATTGATAACCAATTTTTAGCTAAGCAAATTTTTTTTATTGGCTAAACATACTAAGATTTATTAGCTAAGCAAATTTTTTTATTACAATTCTTTCTTTTTTTTCATTGTTCCTAGTCAAACAATAGCACCAATTTTTAGCTAAGCAATTTTTTTTTATTACAATTCTTTCTTTTTTTTCATTGTTCCTAGTCAAACAATAGCACCAATTTTTAGCTAAGCAATTTTTTTTATTACAATTCTTTCTTTTTTTTCATTGTTCCTAGTCAAACAATAGCACCAATTTTTAGCAAAGCAAATTTTTTTTATTGGCTAAACATACTCAGATTTATTAAGGAGGGTAGGAAGGTAAAAGGGGGAGGATGAGAGGCCGGACTAAATACAAGCCCCCCCCGCGCTTGTATTTAGTCCGGTTTGCTCCTAATTATTTAGACGGCGGCTATTTAGTCGGGGGGCATTTTTGGTTACCAAAGCAATGGACTAAATTCCTCATCCCGGCTATTTAGTCGGCGTCCCTTGTACATCATCCAAACGACGCCTTGAGTGGTTAATATTACCGGACACAATATCTTAGCAGCTCCATTCAATGTTTTAGCATTGAAAGTTGAGCAGAACCCCCCAAAAATGGTCTCCACCGAGGCAGTTTCTCCTCCCAAGCCCATCAATGATTAAACCAATGGCGGGAAAATTTGGCGCCATTTCGCAGAACAGATTTCCCGCGCAGAACAGATTTCCCGCCGGCAATTACTCCCTCTCTATAAATCCACGTCTCCATCTCCAACCAGTCCCACTCTTTAGCAAATACCCAAATCAATTACTCTCTCGAATCCTTCGCAATGGCCGATCAAAACCCACAAATCAACGGTTCCGAAGTCAAAGAACCCACCCAAAAGGTTCAGAAGATTGATCAGAACGGCGTCCACGGAACCCCCAATTCGGTCACGAACCCGTTTCTGAAAGTGAAGAAGCTTTCTGAGAAAGCTGTTTTGCCCTCTCGAGCTTCCCCTCTCTCCGCTGGTTATGATCTTTCTAGGTATTAATCAAACTTTCCATCGGTTTCGGATTCACGACTTCGATTGTAGAATGCTGACTACTGTAATTTGGGGTTGGATCGCCTTCTTCTAGTTTTGGGAGAAAGCTAGGGTTATAGTAAATGCTACCAATTTAGGGTTAGAAATGTTGCGTGTTTTTTTTTAGTGCATCATATGCATATTTTTAGTATATGTTATGCATTTTGTCAGAGGAAAGTCTACAATGCACCTCTTAAAGGTGAGCACGCATCTAATTTGTGGTCCAAATTATTTTATCACAAAGATTCATATCATTTTGTTACGTCCCTAACTTCTACTAAAAATTCGTGACTTTTCACAAATTTATGCATAATATTTTCACTAGCAATCTTTTTAGCAATAAAATTCATAGGTAACGTTTTCATTAAAAATGATAACACATTGGTGCGTATTATACTTTTATACCAAAAACTCATAACACATTGATACGCCGGAATAGGGTTGTGTATTGTAGCCTTTCCCATTTGTTAGTTGAGAAAAGAATATTACTTATATTTGATATTGATAGTTTTGAAGGATGGTAGGCACATTTTCTTGAGCCTGATAAGCATGTTTTTACTGTGTTTTGATTTACAATGCAGTGCTACAGAGGTCAAAGTACCAGCCAGAGGGAAAGCCCTTGTTCCAACAGATCTGAGTATTGCAATTCCAGAAGGAACATATGCTCGTATAGGTGATTTCCTTCTTTCTATCCATCTCTCCATTTTTGTGTATGGGTGAACCTAACTCATATTTTCTTGAAAACCCCTCTATATATGTATAGTACATAGGATTATTGTGAAATTAACCTCAAGTTACAGTAATTCACTCACTCAATTTGGTGTTGAAGATTGGCTTGAATTGATGGGGGAATAGCCTTTGTTGACAAAAAGATACTGTATCACTCATTTTACTTATTACTGGATGAAAAGGGTACCAATATGTAAAGTTGTTCAAAGAAAGATGTTCAGTTGTTCCTCAAGCATGCATTCGAGAGTCCGGTAGAGATTGTTGTTTCATTGCCTCTCTTACTCTCCTATAAATGTGTATTGATAGGCTCAGAAAATGTGTTAGCGAGATTTAGGGTGAGAGAATTGTGAGGTTCGGGTTTTCAACGGGTTTTTTTTTTCTTCCTCCTTTTCTAAGTATCTCAAAAGAAATTGGCCATGCCCGTGAAATAAGTGATTTGCCGAACCAGGTAACATTGTTGTTTCTGTACAACTGGGTGATCCCAAAGAAAGTGCCTTGTCGCTAAGCGGGCTGGAAGAGAGGGCACCATATGCTTAAACGAAACAAGAGTCTACTTGAGTGTGTATGCATAACACAACTTTAGGTCCTCCCTTGCACGGACTATTTTTGCAATGTGAGCCTTGAAAATACCTAAAGTTAGGGGATCCGTATCAATTTGTGTGGTTCTTTTCTGAGTGGCTTGGGGCATAAAAATTGGCGTTCTGGGTTTGACTTAATGTTTTTTGAATTGGGTTGGCGGTTTTTGACAGCTCCACGATCTGGGTTGGCATGGAAGCATTCAATTGATGTTGGAGCGGGTGTGATCGATGCCGACTACAGGGGTCCAGTTGGGGTCATCCTCTTCAACCACTCTGATATCGATTTTGAAGTGAAGGTTGGCGATCGGATTGCACAGCTGATAATTCAGGTTATCATGATGCCTGATGTGGTGGAGGTTGAGGATTTGGATTCCACTGTTAGGGGCGCTGGTGGGTTTGGTTCTACTGGAATTTAGATCATAGCAGGATTAGAAATCTACGATTTCATGTGTTTTTTAATCCTGTTTCGCTTCTTGAATTGGATTTGTCACGGTGTTACTAGGTATGAATGCTCCTTTGTTCTTTGGTTGGCAATTTTGTCAAGAACTTTATAAGCCTTGAACCATGCGATACACGTTATTTTAAAAAAAAAAATGCATTCAACGACCAATGGTTCTGGACGTATCTTTGTTTGAATCTATACGCAGGCTTTTTGAAAAGAAGAAAAAGTGTTGCTATGTGTTCCAATTGGTACGTCTACACATCAATTTTTCAGTATATTTCAAATGGATGATAGAGTACAATATGAACCTGAACTTGAGTTATACTAAGACAGCATTACTAGCCATGGGATTTTGACAGAGCTAGAAACCATAAGAACCTGAACTTGTGTTACACTAGACAGCATCGGGACTCACTCCAACACTCACTCAAACTTTGCACGGGGTGCGACAAATTGGGCAAGTGAGTTGTTTTGCCAACCAAAGATCAATGCACCGGGCATGAAACATATGCTTGCAAACAGGAAACACCCTGCAATGCTCCTCGCGTTGAAAGTACCGAAGTTACTCCACATGCTCACTATATGCTTAACACTAACTTTCAGGTCCAATCTTTAGCACGCCCCGGCTCCTATGCACCGAGCATGTTGTAGTGTGAGCGTTGAAAGTACCGAAGTTACTCCACATGAATTCTGTGTGTTAGTTTCTGAGTGATTTGGGTCATAACAATCGGGATTATGTATCCTTTCTGGGTTCAAATTGATGTACTTTCTTTTAGTTTTTTTTTTTGATCAGTTGTACTTTCTTTTAGTTGGATTGATGTTTTTCCTGGCAGCGCCACGATCTCTGGGTATGCAAGGAAGCATTCGATCAATGTTGAAGCTGGTGTAACTGATACAACTAATATACTTGAACATAGCAGTATTTGAAAGTTTTTTTTGCTAATTCTTTCCTTGAATTGGAGGTGTGGGCCTAACAAATATGTAAGGTCCTAAAAAATTAGAGGCCCCTATTTTCATCATTTTTTTGTGGGCCTAAAGCCGAGGCTTCTTGGGCTTTACCCTTAAGCCAGCTCTGACCAAGTATGAATGCTCGTTGATTCTTCTGTGGGTAGTTTTGACAAGCATGTTATAGGCTTGCAAGCACTCGTACTTTCGATCCAAAACCACGAACATAAACTCACGAAGAATAATCAAGCAAACTGCACAAGGAAAGCACGACACAATACTTAGTACAAAATTTACGTGGTCTTTCGAAGTATGTTTATAGTTTACCACAGTTTTTACTATACATTGATTAGTGCAGAACATGTATCCCTACCTGCGTGTGGGTGTTTGGGTTCGTCTTATATTGATTATGAATTTTAGATCCAGTTTGATGTAATTCATAATTGTATTCTCCTATCGTTTGAATGCCGTGTACAACGAAACATCTATTTTAGGGTTTTGCACAAGAATTACCCTATTACCTATGTTTGGATCGAACTTCGTGAAGTAATACATTTGTTCAACATATAAATAATAAAGTTACCCCTCTTTAATAGTCTAAACTTTTAAATGAATTAATGACTAGCAATTTAATATGATATCAGAACAAACAATTCATATAGTTCAAACTTCATAGCCGACCGGCCCAATAATTAAGTATTTATATGTGTTTTGCCTGCTTACAGAGGAGAGTTTGCCTACACGTGAGTAGGGGTGCAAACGAACCGAGAGCGGCTCGTTTAGTAGTTGAGCTGAGTTTGAGATCGAGCTCAAGATTTAGACTCGTTTAGTAAATGAGTTTGGTAAAGCTTGGCTCGTTTATGTAGGCTCGGCTTGTTTAAGGAGGCTCGTTAAGTGAATTTTCCTAATGAGCCAATCTCGAACTTGAGCTCTTTTTTGGCTTGTTTACGAAACAAGCAGAACTCGAGCTCTACAAAGCTCGGCTTGACTCGCAGGGCCGGCCCTGAGATTATGGAGGCTTAAAGCGAGTTTAAAAAATAGGCCCCTCGGTTTTTGTTTAATAGAAATGCAATATTGGTTGTTGATGTAATATAAAAATATTAAACATGGTATTCTAGCTTTGTAATTTAACTAAAACAAACATTTAAATTATTTTATAACATTAGGAAAAAATGAATCAAACATGCATAACGAAGTCCCTATCATTCTCAAACTAATCATGTTATTAACTTTAATTGTAAGAATAATATTTTTTAACAATAAGAGAATTCTTTATGTTAAATATTTTTATCAAAGTTTATGGAGGTAAAATAAAGTATATATATATATATATATCCTTCTAATCCGGACCTCCCGTTTCCGGACCTCCATGATCCAAACATTTTTTTGACGATCCGATCCGTCCAATGTGTTCAGAAGGTGTTTTCAAGGGTCCTCGCGGGAAATATTCAAAAAAAATACCGGGAAGGGCTTGATCCAAGCAGTTTTCGCAAAAATTGTATATATCAAGCCCGTCCCGGTATTTGTCTTTGAAGATTTCCCGCGTAGACCTTGGAAAATACCTGCTGAACACATTGGACGGCTCGGATTTTCCAAAATTAATTTGCAACACAAAAAAAAAAAAACAAAAAAGCTTCAATCCGGGGGTCCGGATTTGAAGCTGTGGCTATATATATATACGGATTATGGAGGGAAAATAAATTATATGTACAGGTTTACTTATAATCAAAATGGTTTTAGTTGTGAATTTGATATAAAAAGTTAAAAGCAAAATGAAAATAAACAAAAGCAAAAATTGGGAAAAACAGGAAGAAAAATTATTGCTCAGTCGAAAACGCGAATGAGTTTTGATCCAAGGACCTACTGGTTATCAAGCCAACACGGAAGCCACTGAGGCAAGAGCCAACTATTGCTACAATACGGAATAACTTATATATAAAATATAAAAGTGTGTTATACAAATGGGCCCCTAATTTTGCTTAAATTTCGGAGGCCTGAAGCGGCCGCACCTCCGGCTTTAGCTCAGGGCCGGTCCTGTTGACTCGTTTACACCTCTACATGTGAGGAGATGTATTAAGGGTAAAAATAATGAAGTTACTATTCTCTCTAATGTCTTTAAGTTTTTAGATGAATCGATGATTAACAATCTAATAAAACTAAAGTAAATCAAGCTTCACCAACAAATACAGCAGAAAAAAATGTGAATCCCTTTAAAAATGCCACTGGAAATACTACATCTACTCTTTCACTTTTGGTAGTAGTTCCATTATCAGCAACTGGTGTTCAGATTATTACCCCCAGCAGAAATCCAATGCCTGATGGATTCCAATCCTGAACTGATCAATCGATTCATTTGACTCGTCGAGGAGGTGGAGAGGGTGGAGAAGAAAACTTGTTTACAAAAACAAGTGAAAAACATCATCTGGAACCATATCAGAACCTGCACTTGTGTTATAGACTAGACAGCATTAGGACTCAGCATCAATTTTGCACGGGGCGCGACAAATTGGGCAAGTGGGTTGTTTCGCCAACCAAAGATCGATGCAGGGGGCATGAAACATATGCTTGTAAACTGGAAACACCCTGCAACGTTCCTCGTGTCAAAATTTTTCCAAGCAAATAGCACAAGTCGAGGATTTTGCCAAGTCGCCGTCTGGGAAAGAGATCATTGGCAACTCTTCGACAGACAAAGGCAAAGAAGTATCATCTTGGCCTGGATGCGTATCTCTACTTATGATATCGAAGAGTATATAAGAGATCGTGGAATATATGATCACTAGACCGACGACATACATTGTACGATAAGAGAGACATCGGAGTGCAGTAGCTGCTCAAGACACCATTATATGAAATTTGTGCAAGATAACCAGAGAGGGAGAGGGAACTTGGAAAAACAAAAAGGGAATCGAAAAGGGGTAAGAAACTCCCTGTTGAAGCAACAAAAATGAGGTTATATTTAGCATTTTGCATTACTTTTATAGGTTTAATTATTTGACAATTCAGCTTTTTTCATATGGGTTTGTTTGCATACAAAGTACCATAAGTTTAAGTTAGCTGTTGACTAGGTAAAGGAAACCACAATTACACTAAAAGGCCTTCTCCTTGCAATTTGAAGGAAAAGTTCTAATGAGGGAGAGGTTTTGTAGCTGTTAATTTGTAACAATATTCATTCAAACGAGGTACCGATTCTGAGAGGATTTGGAAAGAAAAGTGAAAGAGTAAGCAAAAAAATGTGAGCACTCATGCACTATACGGCCTTTTGGCGTTGCCCTATCTTTCAGGAGGCAGATTTTGCTAAAAAAATAGCGGTGGATTATCGGATTGGTTCTCGCGTCCATGTGCCAAGGGCGAGTTCAGTTTGAGCGTTCATCGATCGGCGAGATTCCGTCTAGATGCACGCAAGGATGGACGGTGATGGAGCTTTGGTCGATGGCGATGGAGCTTTCGTCGACGGCGATGGAGCTTTGGGTAGGGGAGAGCTTCGACAGACACAGATTGTGTTTGGATGTGTATATATATATATATTGTGTTATTTTAAAAAGGAAAAAACAATATTTTAATATAAAATAGGTAAAAATTGGTAGTATTGTTGGAGTGTTAATTGTGTTTGCAATTCAACGATCCAGATTAAAACAGATCGCCGTTGTAGCCTTTTGAGTGTTTCTCTACTCTATCCGTGATGGTTTAAAAACACTTTTGTTTTTTAAATTTTTGTACCCTCTGGCATTTATGTTTATTCTCAGCCGTTTAGGCCTTTCCCATGTAGCCAAGTTTGGCCATCCGCCCATCCCTATTGTCTTTTCCTTTTCTTTTTTTATTTCTCTTTTGTCTTCCATGGGTATGCCCTTATAGACTGTATATTCGATTAGTTTGTTTTTTTTTTTTCCCAATTTGATTTACCCCCAAAAATCATTGTTTCAAAAACTGGTCACTTTTTTAGCACCAAAAACATTGAGATATATAACAGAGATGTAGACCAGAAAACATTAGTAGATTATGAGCGTTAAGAGAAGTGAATATAGAAAAAAAACTTACTTTTACTGATATGTGTGAAGAGATTATCTTCTTTACGGAAGGGGTTTGCGCCAAGCCCCACTGAGCGCATATTGCAATAATCTGAACTTTTCATCTTGTATGACCTGCAAAATAATGTATCCACGCAAAAAAATTAGCTTGATTGATCGGATATCGATAGATATGTCAAAAGTTGAATCTTGGTTTAAAAAATGGACGGTTTGGATTCTGTAAATAGTTTTTAAGTTAAAATGTCCAATACCGTCTGTTTTCTAATCCGAAACTCAACTTTTGATATACCTATTGATGTCTGATCGATCAAGCTAGTTTTTTTGCTTGGATACATTATTTTGCAGACCCTACAAGATGAACGGTTCAGATTATTGCAATGATCGCACTGTGGGGCCCACAATGGGTGGCGCAAACCACGCAAACCCCATGGTTTGGGCGCGCCACATCCGTAAAGAAGATAATCTCGGCTACAAAATTAAGGATACTAAACCAACTAGGAAACAAGCATAAGAAGAAAACCTCGTCTAACTAGGAAACATGAATAATAAACCAACAAGGAAACATGAATAATAACCTCTAAAACATGGTAACATAACTGGTAACTGTGTGCAAGTGGATTGGAGTGCAGTTTGTGCCTCCCTTATACTCCCATGCACATGGGCAGGGTTCAATTCCCGTAAGCACCCATTTCCCTCCCCAATTCCCCTAGGATAAAGTAGATTAGGATTAACGAATGACAAAAAAAAAAAAAAACTGGTAACTGTGTTAGACTAGACAGCATCGGGACTCTCTTCAATTTTGCACGGGGTGCGACAAATTGGGCAAGTGTGTCGTTTCGCCAACCAAAGATCAATGCAGTGAGCATGAAACACATGCTTGCAAACCGGGCACTCCCTGCAACGCTCCTCCCGTTGAAAGGTTTCCAGGCAAATAGCACAAGTCGAGGACTCCGCTAACTCGTGGTCGGGATAATAGATCAATGGCAACTCCTCGGCGTTTAAAGGCACAGTACTATCATCCTCTTCGCCGGGATACATACACCTACTCATGATCTCGACGAGTAGATAAGAGATTGCGGAGTTTATCATCAAAAGACCAACTATATACATTGTACTATAAGAGAGAAGTCAGTGCAAGACAAAGAACAAGATAACCAGAGAGAGAGAGAGAGAGAGATGATCATAATGGGAAATCAGAGAACTTAAAATACACAAAGGGAATGAAAAAGAATGAGATACTGAGTACTGTTGAAGCGACAAAGAGGAGATCATATCAGTTGTTATTTGCCCACTTGTACAATAAGAGAGAAGTCAGTGCAAGACAAAGAACAAGATAACCACAGAGAGAGAGAGAGAGAGAGAGAGAGAGAGAGAGAGAGAGAGAGAGAGAGAGAGAGAGAGAGAGAGAGAGAGAGAGAGAGAGAGAGAGATGATCAGAATGGGAAATCAGAGAACTTAAAAATACACAGAGGGAATGAAAAAGAATGAGATACTGAGTACTGTTGAAGCAACAAAGAGGAGATCATATCATTGTTATTTGCCCACTTGTACCATATATAGGAGAAAGCTGTGCATCGACTAGGTGTACTTGCACTTGAGTTGTATTCTTTGATTATGTAATTTCATGGTGTATGTTATATTGTTATGCATATTTTTTGTTGTATGTTGCACATTTTTTTTGGTTAGCTACGTAACAACTTCGTTGGAAGTGAATATTACGCATGGATTTTAAGAATGGTACA
>CM029274.1:2331868-2385302 GCA_016920895.1 Vaccinium myrtillus
GACAATCAACCAACAACTACTGTTCGACCAAACACGTTATGAAATTAGTCAAAAGTAGGGCTGCAAACGAATCGACATGCCTGTGGATCAGCTCGTTAGGGCTTGACTCGTTTAGTAATCTAACCGAGCTCGAGTAAGCTCATTTAATTAGGGCTGCTCAAAAAAACCGGTGAACCGTGAATCCGGTCCGGACCGAACCGATCCGTACCTTTTGGATTTTAACCGTGGATTAATGGTCCGGACACGGATTCAAAAAATAAAAAACCGTGACTTTTGGATCGGACACGGATTTTGATTTTGAAACCGTGGATTAACCGATCCGGACCGTGAGATTTTTATTATATATAATTTTATCACTTTTATAATTATAGTTATATAGATATTGTTAATTTAGCAGACTTATGGTTTGGTTGTACTGTTGTAGGAGTTATGGTGCGAATATTGTTATCTCTATAAAATCTAGGGGGTAAAGTATTATAAGTGCTACTATATATACTCTCTGTTTGTGAGTGAACTGTAAGTAACAATCTACTATTGTCTTTGTGAGTGAACCGGAAGTAACTATCTGATATCCTTTGTGGTAATATAAGTTTGTGCCTTTCTTTGTTTAGTTATATAACTATCTGCCTAATTGCCTTTGTTGTTTTTTATTGGGATTTCCAACTTTGAACTTTCTATTTAGTGCATTTGCTACTTGCTAGTGCCTTACTGCCTTTGTTTGTTGTTTTTTCCGAATAAGTTAAAAATCCGCGGATTAATCCGGAACCGATCCGTGACTCGCGGTTCGGATTGGAACCGAACCGTGAGACTTTTGGATCGGACACGGATTGTATTTTCAAAAAACCGTGACTCGCGGATTAGGATTGGATTCATGCCAATCCGGACCGTGAGCACCCCTACATTTAATAAACGAGCAGAGTTTAACAATCTAAAGCTTGGCTAAACAAAGTTTGGCTTGTTGACTAGCTTAATTCATTTAGTAAATAAACATGGTTCAGCCTATAAAAGGCTTGACTTGTTTATAGTCGAGCCAACTTCGAGCTCAAGTTTTTGGCTCGTTTAATAAAACTCGCTCGGCTCGTTTGCACCCTAGTCAAAAGTGGCTTATGTTGACAAATTTACCATTCTTACTAATAGAACAATAATGAAAAGCTCCCAATTCTCATTTAACTAAGTAATAAATTTCATTTTTAACAGAAAAAAGCCAATTCCGTTTCATAAAAAAATTGTTATTAAATGTTATCCCTTTTTTTTTTAAATATCAAAACAGCTCCTCTAATGGATAAAAAAAAAGACCTTTTTATTTAAAATAAATAAAAGGGTTGATAGTTTATCATTTTTATTATCAGCAAGATTGAATTTTTAAATATATGTCACTATTTGATCATTCGATCATGTATTCAAACATAATTGTCGATTGGGGATGTTGGTGAAATGCACATAGAAATCACAGGGGAGATTACTGTTATTTCTCATACGTGATAGGGATATGTGATTAAGGCAAACCTCAGGGGGTGTCAAGTGAAATTTACCCAAAGAAAAAGTGTAAAAGAAATAAAGAATCCAAAGCCCACCAAAAAGGGTAAACACAATAGTGGGTAACCAACGGCTCCATGACCAGGTCCACCGACGGCTATATTTAGGATGGGCTTTTGGTCGGGCTTTGATGTGTAGCCCAATAGGTAGATAAGTCTTGCAAGGCCCATAATTTCCATGAGAATTGGGCAGATAAACGAATGAGCCGAACAGTTGATATTTTTAAGTCTGGTTTGAAAACTTAAGCAACCTTCAAAATTATATTCAGACATTGCTTGCTTACGAGAAAGCCCGATCTCAAACGAGTTTTTTTTATCGAGCCAATCTCGAGTAGTATGAATTTTAAACTTCGGAAGTCGAAGAAGCCTAATAGTAGCTTGTTTGAGTTTGGTTTAAAAGGTTAACGAGCTTTAACGAAAATATTCGACCTTACGTTGATTACATCAAAATGAATCTCAAACGAGCTTTTAACGAACGAACATGAGCTCAAAACTCGAGTGATTTGGTTTATAATCAAAGGTTACCAGACCAACCCTACAATGACTAATCTTTCAAGTACATATCGTCCCCCTTCCCACTTCCAAGGATCATGAACAAATAGATCGCTTCATTGCCAACTCTTGTTGAAAACCACGACGCAATGAAGGAGAGATTAGTCCAGGGATCCTGTAGTATGGAGCCGCACTTCAACCTTGTAGTGCAGCATCCGAGTGTTGATTGCACAAGATCCGGAGTTGCACTAGTCTTGTAGTGGGGCATCCGGCCGTTGATCACGCAATCAACTGCTCTGATTTTATCTCAGCACTTACATGATCCGAGCCGTCCATTACCGAGATGAAATTCAAGCCGTTAATCTTATTAATCAACGGCTCAAGATGCCGCACTACAACCCTGCACTACAGTATCCCGAAATTCGACTAACAATACCTCCTAATGAGGTGCAAGGGCTCTATCAATACATTCTGTTCTTCCAAAGAATTGATTAGCACAACTGGAACTGAATGTTACAACTTACAAGTACAAAAGGCACAACTCCACAACCTGCATCTAGTAGTCACAGAAAAACATCACCATGATGGTAGTTGTTTCGAGAGTTATAACACAATTGTTACAAATTTCCACCTAGCAAAGCTTCCGGAACTTGCTTGCCCTAACCCTCCAACAAGTTCTTGCTAAAGAGATTTCATGAAAACGAATACCAAAGGTCGCCTTTGCTTACCTTTTGTGTGATCCATTGTTAGACTTTCTGAATTTTCATGGAGGCGAAGCAGCCTTTTAAGGGTGACTGTAGAAACAACGATGAAGTTGACAACTGCCTTTGCCTTGTTGAGATAGAAGATAGACACCGGAGACGCTTCTTAACCTTTTCTTCTCGCTATCGCAAGCTTCATAACTCGGATCGTGTCTCACTGCCGAAATTTTAAGCGATTCGGGTAGTACGAAATTGAAGGTTGAACCTAGCACGGTAACAAACAGAATAACACAATCAATAAAATCCACAATTCGCCATCAGAGAGAGATGGCCAGTTGAGTAGGAACTCATCTTGCTCATGCATGTAATCAAAAGCGGAGAAGTGCTAAGGGAGCGGGTTAAGTGACCACTGATTTAAATCACCAACACTAGATATAATTTTGCGGTACTTCACACATCTGACCCCACATGTATTAGAACATGGCTCCAAGGCCCTCACAAAAACAAGAAGATTTACCCTTTAAGAATTGGAAAATGCTATTCTAGGTATTTGACCCCATTGCCTAACAATAATGGCTCCACTCTTGGATGTAATCACCAAGAAAACGACCTTCAAAGCCAGTGTGTTCTCCTACCCACCAAAATAAAAATCCTAAACGAAAATATCAAGGGGCAAATCAGATGCACATCCGACCCCGTATTCTCACTGCTAATTCTATTTTCTAACTCATAGGAAAGAGAAACATAGCGCGAAGCATAACAGATACAAAAGCAAAAGGTTGTTTCAATGTAAAAGGCAAGTTGGAAAATACAAGTAGCTTTTGTTTTGGGAAGTATACTGAGCCACCACGAAATCAAAAGAAGCTTGTATTCTATTTTAAATGTTTAACCTAGTAATAAACAATATAGGGGTGCCCTTTTGTTCAAGGTGGTCTCCATTCTATAATGCAAGAGAGGACCATGTACTGACAGGGTTAACAGTATGGAATTTACCAGTAAAAAATTTCGTCCATTTGAAAAAAGAAAAAATATATATATATATATATTGGTTAGTTGAGGAATGATTACCTAATTTTGCGAGGCGGTTTACCCATTTTGGAATTGGTTTCCCGGTAAGCCTGTGGCAAACGTCCTTGCAAAAATGGTTGCAGTTCTTGACAATCAAGTGATACGTATCACCATTGTAGCTTGCTGAGTGGCGCTCCATGAACTCCCTGACTTGGACTGCATCTAAGCTCGTAGTTCCAATAAGAATTGACTTTCTAAACTTGAAGCCTGGGCATTGCCGAGGTTCAACCTCAAAGACGCCACTACTTGGATAGTCATGGGCTCCAAAGGCATATTCCACTCCATGAACTGCAACGTTCACACAGGGCAATGAATATCATTACATCAGGACTATATGTAATAGTACTAATGCGATCAGTCAACTGATCTTCAACATGGATCAAATGAAGTTAACCAATAAGATAACATCGTCTTAGCAATTCTACAAGAGGATAACAGTCCAGATCATTCCAGATTTCAGGTTGTATTGTAATTTGGAGCACAATTGTTGTACCGATTCACAACAAAAGCCCAGGAATAGGGACAGCTGCATATGCACAAGAGAGCATAAGAGTTGGATCAATTTTTGTTGCCCTAGGTGGGTTCCGCTTCCCTTTTTTTCTCTTCCAGCTAAACGTCAGAAAGTGTCTCTCTGTCCTTCCTTCCTTTCCTTGTCCTTCCATCATTCCCCGATAACCAACATGAGATTAAATAATAGAGAGGGAATTCTCATGTGGCTCGTGTCAATTGGTTAACACTGGCTCAGCATCAACTATATGGGGGGAGTCAACAAGCACGATAGAGCATCTTTAGGAATGACCATTCAAAGGACTCACCTGGTGTGCTAGTTGGGTGTAAGGTTTCGCGTTTTGGCCGTTAAAATTAGAAAAACAAGAAAAAGCAAAGTTAAAAGGTCAGCATGAAGTATAATAGACCTTTCCTCACTACTAAGAGTCACAAACATCCTTGGTACTTCACGTACCTGTAAGCCTCATACCTGCAACCCTTCCCCAAGACTAGAACAATCTCTATTTAACTTTTTGCAATGAAGAGTTGATAATAATCGCAGCGAATCGAACAAAAAATTGAAAATCCCAATTACCTCAAAACTAGGTCCATAACTAAAGAGGGAGATCCAAACTCTTGAGGAGAAAACGATCGCACATAGACAGAGAAAACAGCAGATGAAAATGAAGAACTTATCAGATAGGAGGATAAGAAGCAGATGACTTTTACCTTCCACACCCGAGTGAAAGATACCAAAACCAGCCCAATAGACATAGCCATTCATTGGTGTCAAGTCATACACATTGAGATAAACCGGTGTATTGCCTGGACCATAATTAGTGGGTTTGATTTTGGGAAATATGCAAAAACGGGTAGCTGATTTGCCCCTTAATCGTAATGGCACTTTTGGTTTCCAACCTTTCTTTGATCCTAATTTCATGTTGCTTCTGATAGTGAGACTAGGAGTTATTCAAGGCCAGTCATACCTGTACAAATGAACAAATATAAGACAACAGGACCAAAAATGAATTAGCAATAAGGATAAAATCACTAGAGGAGGAAGTTGCATATTAGAGAGAGAGAGAGAGCGCTTAAGTCTACTCCGAAAGAATATTACTGGAGGCTTTCAGAAATTTCAAGTTTCTCTTTCTATTTTCCAATTCTACATTTTGTAGTTTCTCCCCTGGGCTTAAGTCAACTAGTTTTCTGTGTAAATGGCAGTTGATGACCTTAGGATTTAGAAGCAGAAAAGCATATTTGTGAGCCAAAGAGAACAAATTCTTCATTGAAATCAAATTATTGGAGGTTGCAAATATTTCCATTTTCTTGTGGGGATCGTGACACTCCCCAACAACGGGCTACCGAAATACCTAAGTATCTTTTGCAAGCAACTGTAACTTATCTGAGCAGGGGAAAATGGAATTTGTTAGTTACTTATTTGAGTCCTAATAGGTGTTAATGACCAACATTGCACAAGTCTCCTTGGGTACTTCATCACGTCACGTACGAAACAAAATTCAAGAGCCTCAGAAGTTATAGGGAGGGATGTTGGAAACGTAATCCAACCACCCACAAAGTAACATCATGAACCCTAACTCTACTTGAATTCGCTAATTTATGGAACGAGGATTTTTACCATTGTTCCAGATTAAGATACTCCTTGTTCACAACGGAGGCCCCTTAGAGTGCAAATTACTTAGTTCATGTCAGAACTAGGCTTTTCACCATTTTTCCAGAATATGATGGAAGTTACTGAAGAACTAGATCAGCTAAAACTTTGAAATTCGGCACAATCATGCAGTAATCATTAAAATAGATTGACGAGATCGCCACACCACCCAACATTGTTCAAGAAAGTTTTGTTTTGCTCAAAAGTTAGGGTGGAGGAGGAGCCAACCGGCTATAGCAACCTCACCTAGTGTCACGGGTTACCCATGAATCACCCTTGATCCATGCACAATGTCCTTTCAATCAAGAAGCTACTGGGTAACGAAGTTGCCGTCGTTCAAGTCATGCCAATTGCCAACAAGCAACTTCAAGGATCAAGTAGGAGGGTCACTTGTGTAATTTTCTTAAGTTGTACAAATGTTGTAAATAGTCTTCTATATACATTTCTAGTCCTCTTTTATTACACTTTTAGTCCTTCCCCCTCCTCGAACGAAAAGATGTTTCTTCATGCCACATGGGAAAATCCCATTTTTTAATATATAGGGAGGAGTGTGAGGTATGATCTTAGATCCTTGAGCTCTAGTAAATTTGTACTCATTGACTACTTGTAACTAGTTTTCTAGTGACTGTAACACTTGAATTACTTAATGAGAATGAGTTCTTCCCTTGATTTCTAGTGCATTACTTGTTGCTTTACTTGAGTCACTACTTGGAAACTCAGTTACTTACTTGATCTTGTTTGCTTGCATTGCAAACTATTGTGGTTTGAGCTTGGCGGGCTAGCAAGGGAGTTTGTCTAGCACCACACACGTCGTTAGAGCCGTCGTGTGACACCTAGGCATGATCATAGCGGCTCCAGAGACGTGGCAGGTCCCGTGAAGGGCCAATTACCCAAAGGTTTCTACTTTCCCACCAAGGGCTAGTAAGTCGCAGACGGGCTAGCAGGTTGCAAGGCACAAGGAGGCGTCTTCCGCACACCAAGAACTTTCACCCTCCTGAACCCAAACATGTGGGAGTGAGCCGTTTACCGCTAGACTCCCCGGTAATATTGTTCAAAGACTGATTAACTTCACTAGTGATACCCTAAACCCTAACTTTTAGCAGTTGCATTTCCCCCAAAGAAAGACATTGAACTTGCTAATTCATGAACTGAAAAGGTAGAATTTCCACACATTTTGCCAGAATATGAAAGAAACAAGTAAACAACCACATGAATGACAGTGGGGGAAAAAGAGGGTAAGTGCCAGTTTATTAAAATATCCTCCTTAAAAAATGCAGAATTACGTTACCTCTACTGAAATTATATAATTCCAAAAAAAGAGAAACGTAGAAAAAAAGGCAATATAATAAAATAACATAACAAGAAACACCCAAGTCATGCTTAGACTCACAGATCAGACAGATGATAAGAGCAACAAATGGCAGTGAAATTAGTGAGATTCTTGAATCTAATCTTGCCCAAGAAAATGATTTAAACCCAGATCAACTAACAAGTTATACACACAAAGAGAGAGGTAGACTCACAGATTTGGAGAGAATTGCCATGAAAAAGGATGCTAGAGTAAAACCCATTATCTGAAAAAATGCAGGTAAAACATATTGCAAACTGATGTTGAGGCTTTGCTTGAATAGAGGAATTCAATTTTGAAGGAAGCCAAAGAATCCTTAGCTTCGAATCCGAACAAAATAAAGAAGATAAGAGGTAAAAGAAGAAAAGACTGAGACCCCCATTTCCGAAGGTAAAAGACTGAACAGCTCCTTGCAAAAGTGGAGTCCCTTTCTCTCTCCTTCTCTCTCTCTCTCTCTCTCTCTCTACAAATGGTGTCTCTTCTGTCTCTTTCTGTGTCTATGCTGTGCGTTTAATAATGCTTTCATTTTGGGAATCATATGATTCGATCTGTTGTATTTACTGTGTGAATTATTCTCAGTAAGTAATTAAATGAACTCGTGATCAGTGAAAAGTTTACCTACTTTTTTCTATGATTTTTGTAATTGAGTATGAATAGTGCTATGGGTACACCACATATGGCTACCCCAATTGCACCCCACCTCATCGGGGCTGTTCAAACGTTTTTTGGACGTTCCAAATTTAAAGTGTTTTATGACCGTGTAATAAAGGCTTTTGATGGCCATAAAACACTTTAAATCTTGAACGTTCCAAAAAACGTTTGAACGGCCCCAATAAGGTGGGGTACACTTGGTGGTGTACCCAAATCATTTCCGATTGAGTACAATAGATCCACTAATTTGAGAACTAATTCCATCGATTCACTAGCGGGAGTCCAATAAAAGGGGACAGAAGCTTCGTTATTTAACCACATACAAGAATTGATAGCACACGGGTAAGAGTAAAATTCCAAGTTTTTGTTTACTCCTTTTCCTTTATGCAATTTGCTCGACATTAAGTCAACTTAAATCAACTCCCACGGAGGCAAATCTTGAAACCACAAGTGTCAAATTCAACTCCCACGGAAACAATAGTCCTTTCGAGCAAGACGACAAGTGTTCGCTTGTGAATTTCTTACCTTGAACGTAAATGACATGTCTTGATCACACCAGAAAGAAGATTAGTCAAAGTATTTGCGAAAAAAGATAAGGGAACCGACCGTGGTGCACCGACGGCGTCGGGGACGCCGTTTTTGGGCCCATCCGATCCGATCGATCTGAGCCGTTCATCCTTCTTAGAATCGAATTCCGAGTGGGCTTCCGCGGAAATCGAGGCAATCGGACGGCTTTATGAGCTTGATCCAAAATCACCCCATTTCGATCCAAAATTTTGAATGAAATGGGGGTGATTTGGATCGAGCTCATACATCAGTCCAATTGCCTCGATTCCCTCATAGACCCATTCGGAATTCGATTCTAAGAAGGATGAACGGCTCGGATCGATCGGATGGGGCCCACAACGCCGTCGCTGCACCGTCGATGCACCATGGTATGTGCACGTAGCAGTGTTCAAGTATTTGCAAGCTAGCTTGAACATTTTTTCCGTTTACTAAAATCAATCGAAACATAAAGAAATATACATCTCAAGTGTATAAATAATAATAATAAAAAAAGTATGCTTATTGCGGTTTCTACTAACAAGATGTTTTCCTCTCAATTTTTTTGCTTTTTTTTTTACATTAAAAGAAAGCTAATTATGCGTCTCTTTGGAACAGGAATCACATGCGCATCTCGATTAATCCTCCGCTCACTTGCGATAAACCCAATTAAAGCAGCTCAACCAAAGAATTTGAAGAGGCAAAATTGGACACAATTAATTGTCGACAAGTGTCTAAAAAACCTAACGCTCTGTTTGGTAGCAAGGGAAAAGAAAGGAAAATAAAAAGAAGAAAAAAAGAAGGAACGCTAAAAAAAAGTTAAGAGGAAAATTTTAGTATAGTTTTTTTTTTCTCTTTTTCCTCTCAAACCAATCAAAGACAGAGGATTTTTTTTTTATTATTTTCCTTTCTTTTCCTTGAGTTCCAAACAAAGCCTAAAACTATTGTGGACGAAAAATAACACCTGTTCTCAATATATTCACATTGAAGCCCCATAGACATTAGTCAATTGATTCATCCAGTACACAAAATTAGGAATCTACACAGTCTGCACGAATCTAGCTACCATCTTACCCATACCTCTAGGCTTTAGCATTTACTGTTGAGGGAAAATGCACTTGTACTCTTGTAGTGCTTAAAAAAGCTACAACACATGCTAGGGGCCACTTTGTTTAGCTCGACCATGGTCCCATGACTATAAATAGGAATAGTTTATTTTGTCCTGCTCGTCGATTTTGTCATCCGTGCTTAAATAAACTTGATCGGACATCAATTAATGGCTAGTATTATTTTAAGAATAAACACGTTTTTTCTTGAAATTATTCTTAAAATTATAGGAGTATTACTTTTTATAAAACAATGTATTCTCGATTACGTATGTACCGATATCTGATCGATGAATGCTCCATTTCTACTGCATAACAGTAATGGAAGTTAAATGATATTTCGGGTTGGAGGTGTGTGTTGTGTACCCAATATGGGGCCCACTTCGAGTCTCATTATTTGATCCAAACCGTTTATTTTGTTCGTCTCGCATCGTTAACTATTTGATCGGTGAGCATTTTACTTACGGTTTTGTAAAAAAAATTCCTCTACAACGGTTTCTTTAACTGTTTCTTTTCCAAGAAAAATGCATTCTGAAAACATAGTTTTCCGATGTTTGACCATCCTGAAATTTTGCGTGGACTACGTAATCGACCAGACGAACAAAATGAATAGTTCAAAACTTCAAATCAAATAACATAACCAAAATGGGCCTCATAACTGATGCATAGCACACACCCTGAACCCTGATATTTCGTATATTTGCAAAAAAAAATAAAAATGCCAGCTTTGTAGTGAAGAAATACAGCTGCTTGTGATTGATGCTTTAAAAAGGCCCATGAAAGTCTTGTGTTGGGTTGGCTTTATTTTATCACCTTAGACTGCTGACAGTTGGTCCTACATAATGATCTTGCAAGACAAAATCTAAGACCATGCATGGTTTTTCTGTATTGTTCACTTTTTGACATCTTTTGTTTTATGAGAGGGAAAACATCAAAACTTTGGAGACAAACGAAAGGAGAAATTTTTATACTTTTCCTTCTTTTTGTTGATCAACAGAAAAATACAAGAATCCTGAACCCCTTAATCATTCCTTGCTATTATCTATTTTGGACACTAGCAAACTATTCCATTTTGTTAGAAGCTTGGAATACCCTTGAGGGACGCGGGACCTTATAGGGCAAGAGTGCACTACAGGCATCCAAACTATCTATACTAAAACTTTTGAACGGCTCAGATTGCATACTAGAACTCTGTAGTGCACCCCGCACTACAAGGGTGCACTACAGGATCCCCGCCTCCCCGGATTCCTAATAGACAAAACTATTAACCTCTCTTCTTTCATGGTGAAGAAGGTTTCCATATGTTGCAGTCCTTGGTGAAAAAGGTTTCCGCATGTTAATGCTGCAACGGTCATTAAATTTACATAGCGACAACACAAACTTGAGACATAGAGTCGAGGTGTTTCACAGACTGACTTACACAGAAAACAAGTCGGTGAAACTAATTTAAGTTGGCTTTTTGAATTAATGTATTACATGAGAATAACCGGTCTCGTAAAGCGTAATTAGTTTTGGGAATAAGCTAGTTTGTCACCACTGTGTTGCTACTTGCTACCGAATAGAACAGTTGGAATCGATTTAAATTTGGAGTGTGACATGTTTTGAGTTCAAACGGGACTCATTTGAATCCTGCGATTTGGATGAACACTTCATTTTATTAGCTCGTTGAGTGAGTAATCCATACAAAAAGTCACGAATTATGATCATCAGAATGCAAGCAATCTTCCCAAGTTTCGAATGCTGATCCTTCATCGACATAGCTGACTAGCTTCGTAAAATCAGGCAATGAAAAGAGTACTTCACGAAATTAGCACAATTGAACATTAACTGAACAAGATACACTGCTTTGAGACCTAAAATACATGCCCTCTTGACAAGTTTCCTAAACGTCTTTGAATATCTTTCAGTCAGTCAGTTTCTTGAACCGAGTCGTAACATATTAAATAGCAACAAGAGTCCCCCCCGTACCCAAAACCCTAACCCTAAGCCCCAGCAAAAATGCCGAAAAATATTCAAATCTATGTACAAAGATAATGGTTCAAGAGTGCATAACACATCAAGATCGTTAGCCAGAGTGGAAAACATAGGGTGACTGTTGCTTAAATTCCATCACCATTCCAATCAACCTGAATGAGTCGAAACCAGAAACCACAGATTGATGATTCGTAACAAGAAACCAATGCAAAGAGTCTTTAATCAGATTCACAAGCTGAAGGAGAAGACAAGTCCTGCATAACAAAAAGAAACAACCATTAAAATCAGCCTACATGAGAGTCCAGAATTATTAAGCATTTACTAAATTCCTAGATGGAGGGGAGAGCATCTGACGGGTTGCTTCACCAAAGGAATCCATGGAAACCAGGGGAAACAGTGTCTCCAACGTAACCCTGCAATCCATGGAAATTTATTGATTCTATTCAGGCAGCTGAACGCCTGTTTTAGATATCAGCATAACCATACAAGTTTTCACGAACGCCAAAACTAAACCAAGACCAGCATAACCATACAAGATTTGGACACAGGTGCAGGGATACGCCAAATAATAATTTTTGTAATAATTTTTCCTATTATTAAAATTTAATATTTGAAATAAAAGTACACTGACTGTGTGTTTTGGAATATAATGATAATAAAAGCCCCCCAAAAAACTATGAAATCTACTTTAATTGTCCAAATGAACAAAGCACATAGCCCAAAAAGAATAAATAATATTCTTACTAGCCCAATTTTAAGCCCAATAACCAGCCCAAAAATAAGCCCTAATTTTTGAAACTCAGTAGCAGCAGCCAGCGATTGTACAAACACAGTAGAGCGGCCAGCAGTCGACGATCATCATCCACGATCGACTTTGTTGTCATCATCTTCCACGATCGACTATTGTCTTCCACGCTCTCACACCTACAATCAACGATCGGCTTCGTCATCGTCTTCCACGCCGACAATTGATGATCGGCTTCGTCACCGTCTTCCATTGTTGGCGTCCATGCTGACAATCGATGATCAGCTTCCACGCCGACAAACAAGGTACTACTCTTCCCTCTTTCTTCTTCGTCGTCCTCTTCTTCTTCTTCTTCGTTGAACCATCTGCAACAGCCACAACGACAACATAACCCATCTAGTCCCCAATCATTGGGGGTATGGGTGGGGGCTGATCGGAGACGGACCTAACCTTTAACAATGTACACAAAGTGGCTCTTTTCAAAATATCCCTGAGAGTGGGGCCCCCCTAAACCTCCAAGAACCGAGGAGCTACAAGGACGTTTTGCTGCAGAACCATGCCCCCAAATCAAAGCCAAAAGGCATCAGAGAGGGTAGGCCTAGAGACCCAAATCAATTTATGTGATAATTATCATGCTTCCTTCATTCATGGTCCAGAGCATTTAAGCCACATCCCGATTTTTTCTGCCGGATCTCGTACGTATCCCGCACCCGTGTCCAGACGGGTACTTCGCCTAAAATGGTGGATCCGTGCAACATAGGGCATAAGAATCACAGCGTTGTCATACACTAGGATGCTCTAGGATATTTGAGCACATTCATTATTGCCATCCCTCCGTCTCCCAATATTGCTCCATTTTGAAGATTCGAACCTTTTAAATTCAACTGCAAAAACACCTCTTCCCAATGTTACCCTTTGATTCTCACTTTTGTACAATTACTTTTAAGGGTAATTTACTAATTTATGCACCTTCACAAACTCTTCTTTTCACTTTTCAAAGAGGATTTACATTTTGGAACATCCAAAAATGAAAAGGACTAACAATGAAGGGTGGAGTGGAAGGAGTATGTGGACCAAATGTACGAGAGAGAGAGAGAGACAGAGAGAGAGAGAGACAGAGACAGAGACAGAGTCGTACTTACCTTGCTGGTGCTAGTAATATAGGAAACAACAACAGTGATGTCATCAAGTTTGCCACCATAATGACGCAACCCAGAATCTTGTGCAGCAGTGGAGAAAGGTGTCTGTCTCTTCTTATCCTTTGCTCGTTGGAGTGCAAGTGCTGCTATTTTCTGAGCAGTAACCTGAGGCCCGAATCCAGCCCTGGCGGCATCAACCACCAGTGCATTGACCTCATTGTTGTACAAATTGTCAAACAGTCCATCAGTCCCAGCAATTACAACATCTCCTGGGGCAACAGGAATTGTAAAAACCTGTAACCAAACACACGCCCTCCATCAATTTCGCAACAGTCGAGTAATTGAGAATAATAGTTGAAGAAAAGTAATGCACTTTTTATCTGCGATTTTTTGTACAATCTGTTTGCTCAAGATCAGCAACCGATATTAATTATACAACCAAAATTGCTGGGTGAACAAGATACTGGTTCTTCAGTGAAATCACTCAAATGAATGGCAGAAATGTTAGTCAAGTTCAGGAAAAGGCCACAAGCAATATTCAAGGTCGTCGGGAATAAATAAATAAAACCCTGGAAGACATTGAAGTTGTAAAAGTGACTAATAGCAAAAACCTAAAGAAAAGCTAGATCAATAACGGCTAAGGTTTAGGAAAGGATGAGAAGGAGGAGCTGTATTATCACTATTGAGTTTTTTTCGATATATCCCTTCAACTATCGCCCAATTCTCTACTTTCATACCTGAACTTTCAAAATTCTTTATATAGTCCTTGAACTACAGGATTGAAGTGCATGTGGTCCAATTGTTAACAGCAGTTAATGTATTGTGCGCGTCACGTGCAATTCTTCCCCCCAAAACAAAGGGAAAAATCGTAATTACAGGTTCATTGCCTCCACTCCCACCTTCTCTCTTTTGCTTTCCGATCGAGTCTTTCCTATATTCATCTTCCACCGCCTCTCCACCTCTCTGTAACAAACAAACAAAACAGAAGTCCAAATCCAAATTTTAACAATGGCCAATCAGATTGCAAGGGGAGAAGACTTCGAGAGGAAAGCCAAGAAGAAACTCACCAGCTGGGCCTCTTCGCCTCCAATTAGAAATACGAAGGGATTTTTTATTTTTTATTTTCCTATTGGGACCTAAAAAGATGAGGGATAAGATCAAAGCCCTAATATGAGATTTGTGGGTTTTTTTTTTTTGGAAATCTAGGGACACAGAATCTATACCATTTACAAATGAGCAGCTTTGGCATCTACCTTTGAAGACGGGGACGACCGTTACACCTCAGGATGTGCAGACAATGCCGGCGGCAGAGAAGGGGTTTTCGATGGTGGTGTGGAATTAAGGGCTGAGAGAGAGAGAGAGAGAATGTGAAATGGATAAGAGAGTAGGCCACAACAGTTGATAATAAAATTTTGGAGAAGGAGAACAGTTGATAACCATGGCTGATCCTCCTCATGTGGCGGTGACTCAATCAGGGAAGGAGAAGGCGTCGCTGTGTTTCCGTGTTCGGAGGCAATGAACCCGTAATTAATGGAGAGAGAGAGAGAGAGAGAATGTGAAATGAATAAGAGAGTAGACCACAACAGTTGATAATAAAATTTTGGAGAAGGAGAACAGTTGATAACCATGGCCGATCCTCCTCATGTGGCGGTGACTCAATCGGGGAAGGAGAAGGCGTCGCTGTGTTTCCGTGTTCGGAGGCAATGAACCCGTAATTAATGGTTTTACCCTTTAATTTGGGGGAAGAATGGCATGTGACACCCACGTGATGTTTTCCGTCCAATATATTAACTGCCGTTAACAATTGGACCACATGCACTTCAATCCAGTAGTTTAGGGTATGAAGTAGAGAAATGGGTCATAGTTGAGGGGATATATCCGGAAAAAAAAATCTATCACTTACTAAAAAACGGATAACGATAACCAAATGTAAGCAATCAAAAATTTTTAATCCACAAATCCAACAAAACAGAAACTAGTTGCATGAAGAGATCACAGACTCCATAACTGACCTGACCAGAGCTGGGCAAATCACCTCCATTTCCACTCTCCAACTGGAATGGAAAATTGAAATCATGTTGCTGTACGGGGGATCGGAATATGGTGGATCCATTTCTAACCACTATAAACCCACTGTCTCCTAAGTTAATGGCGTGAAGACCCTGAAAACAAAAGCAGAATGGTAAGCCCATTTCTGTAGAACATAGAAAATGGTTGATCCAGTTTTGTACCAAAGAAAACCTTCTGAACTCTATAATAAGACAACCAAAAGAAAAAAAATCCAATATAACATGGCCTAAACTTGGCCTTAAAACCAGATATGAGTTCCTTCCATTAAGGACAATGAGGTCACCAGATCAAAGTCTGCACTTTGACCAAGTTTCAATCCAAACTCAAGGTTTAGTAAGCTTTTTAACACATAAACGCAATGTCCAGGAGTGCTTGTGTAGTATGGCAAACTTTCATTTTCATTCTCCAGATGCATGAATTATCATCAATTATATGCAGATTTGATAATCAATGCAAACTCAAGGTCTCGTGATAAAGTGGCAAATATGAAGTTCCGGAGCGGTAGAGGCAAACAAGAGATAGCAATATCATCTTATCGTATGGGAATATAACATTCAAAGACGAGTAACCTCTGATTCAAAAAGGAGGATGAGTTAATGGAGGTCAGAATCAGACTGATATCCATATCATAGTCCATTATTACAAGAGACAAGACTGTATATAGTTTCTCATTAGAAAGCAAGAAGGAACTTGATATGGTTCATATAGATCCTTTCCCCCATTTATTTCCCACCAAAGAATTCATACAAAGCTTACTAAGAAGGGTTTCAAAAAGGTCACAAGAACTTGAATCCGGATTGTTCACCCAAACAATTAACTATGAATTTAAACAAGAATTACAGAAGAGGAAGCTACCCAAACTGAAAGCAGCGTACCTGATCTGTGAGTGCTATAATACAAGCAGTTGAGGACCCTTTGGCTTTAGTGCTCAAATGAGCTTTCTTCAAGACCCTGGCCGGGTCAATAGACCCTTTCGGCTCCTCTTGAACTGCAGCAACTGAATGAGACATGAGTTCCCTAGAAAAAAGCCCTGAATCAACACCCACATCAGCCCAACCACCAACACCATCCGCTAGACCAATTGCTTGTTCATCTTCACAAATAAAGTGAGCGTCCTCCCCACCAGTTTCTTCTTTGTCTGGATGAGGCAAATAGCATGACCCTGAAATTAGCTTCAGTGTACTCTCTCCTAGGTCATTCCTGCAGTCAATGCCAAGCAACATAACTGAATGAAAACACTACAACAACACTACCAATTTGTATTTACAGGTGTGAACAACTTTTCACTGAATCATTCTTTTGTAGAAAATCAGCTCCTGAAAACAGTAAGACTCCGACATGATAAATCATATATAGTCATCACTGAGATTATATATCAAACATCATTCCTCAAGTCCTGTCACAAAGTTTATACCACCAGCAAGAAGAAATCGATTGGACATTCCAATATGAAGATATCAATTCTCATGAATGACCACAGTGATGAGGTCTTGCCCAAGGCCATCTTAGATAAGTTCAGGTTGTGAACGTGCCAGGAAAGGGCAGATGGAGCAATGGAAATGAACATTTGAAGGGAAAAATTATCTGAAAAGCACTGGCCTTCTCTTGTTATAGAAACAGAAAGGAACTCAGCAGATAGATATGGAGAGGAAGGTCAAGCAAGAAGTCTTTAGTTTTATATTTGAAAACCATAGGTAGCACAAAACAGCCCGACACGCTGCGAACATCGTTAATGCACTGAGACACAAACACGAACGGAAAAGAGGAAAATTCGGTTTAGCTCTGGAGTCCACTGTGTTGTATCAACTCTACCGTAAGAGGATAAATTGTTTCCATTCTATCTTCATATAGCACAATTGGCACTCAAACAGAAGACGCATCGTCATTATTAGACGTGTCATTGACATCAGTATCACAAATATCAACAGCCATAGCAATAGCATACTAACATTAGAAGTTTTAGTAACAGAAATCAGATAAAATATCTCAATTTCATTTGTTATTATAAAACACAATCAGCATGATGATGAAAACATACTTTCCTGAAGTAACTTTAGCACTTGCAAGTTGTTCCTCACATCCAGAGTGATCAAAGGACACTTCACGAGCGGTCCCGACAGAGGAATTCACAGGGTATGAGCTGTGGAAGCACTTAATTCCAATCCCCAAAAAATTATTATAGTTGCCCCTCCTCCTTGTATCATTGTGTATGTAATATCCACAAAAAAATAAATTTTGGGACTGTTCCCAACTTCTCAAACTCATGCAAGCTTTTCTGCAATTGTCAAAAGACTCGAAACTTATATTGCTGCAAATAGTACAAGCATTGTTTGCTGACACTTTTAGGTTCCCAACGTTCGAAGCTGGATTATTTGAGGAACGGTCACCAAATACAGCCCTAGAGCCACAAATAGCAATTGGTATCTTCTGAGATTCTATGCAGGCAGTAATGTGGCTGGGTTCAGATAGTAGGCGATCAACGTGATATCCACAAACCTGAAATGAAGGCCCTGAAACAGACAGTATGGAAAATGTGCAAGAAAGTGCTCCAACAACTGAAACATTCCTTCTTCGATTCACTAAATGCAAATCCAATTGTGCAGCGACAACAGTTCCAGGTCGTACAAGCACATGAAGATCACTAAATGCTGAAAAAGGCGAGGAATGGAATGACCTTGTGCAGCCAAACAACAGTTTTGCTTTACCAATAAGAACTCCAACCGAGTCTTGAACCCTACCTACTTGCCCTGCAATTGACCTTGGGATTTCCAGCTTGAATGCGGTGCTTATGATGGAAAAATAATTAGATGGCATCTTAGCCTCTCAAACAGAGCAACCTTTCTTCCACCCGTTCATTATAGATACCATAACAAGTGGCACAGTATACAAAAGATTCATAACTCCCAACACATCAGTTTCCAACTTGCTAAGTAGCAGACAACTCCACACTGTGTGTAACAGTAAATCAGCAACCTGCAAAGCAGAAACAAGCTATATAAAATTTAAGTAGGGAAACAAAAAAAACCCTTCATTTACAAGAAATATGGTGTCAAAAACTTAATCTCTGAAGAAAACTGGAGTTTAAACCTTTAGAACAGTCTCTCCATTGGAAAAGTAAAAAGATTTGGACAATGTGAATACCAGGTGAAGGGATGTTATGTTCTATTTCAACTCAGATATAGCAGCTTTACCTGTAAGCGAGCTGTGAAAGTAGAGTGAAAGATGGACAAGAGATAAAGCGCATCTATTTTGTAGGAACATCTATAATTACAAACTTAAACATCACTACTCCTTTGGTTTTTTTTTTTTTTCAAAAAAAAATTCACCACTCCTGAATAATTATTTCAATACTGCTGTCATATATCTCCCAAATTCAGGGCTCTTTTTTTTTGTCTCAGCTTATATGCTTATTTTCTTATTTTGCCTCTGAATGAAGACACAAAGTGCGTAAAGATTTAAAGGCAAAATAAGCTCGGATAACCAAACGGCCCCTCAATGTCAAAACCAATGGGCAAGCTTAAATACTTCGATGGATGAATATATTGTCAAATCCTTCCATTTGAATCCACATCTAATGAATTGATCCTAATATTATTCGAACCAACTAAATGGAAACAAAGAACCAGCCAAAAGGAGAGACATCCAAACGAGCCTCAAAAGGATAAAGTAGTATGTATTGGCCAATATCATACCTGAAAAACAATACTATGACCAAGAGTTATGCACAAAATATAACAACTCCCATACATAACACAAGGTTCTCCCAATCAAGAACACAAGATAAGCTACTGTAACCTTGTTTAACCGTTGGTTATCTCTAACAGAGAGTGTTCCGCACACACTCCAGCAGGCCCTGGGCAGAAGCCAAGAAAGCCACAGCTTCAAGACCCACAAAAAATGCTACAAAAAAGGGCACCTAAATGTATAATACTCCAACATCTGAGTTGAATTTTGAATGGATAAACTCCTGGCGTATGGAAAAGGGGTGGGTTTTTTTAAGCATCTCAGATTTTCAATTACCCACAAAAGAAAAGATAAACACAAACACACACACACACACACAGATACCTGTTCGATTTTAGATTTTGGGCTGGTTCTGATTCAGACAACAGAAATTTAGGGGGAAAACAAACATGGAACCCTAGAACTCATCCTTTTGTATAATACTACTATATCTTCAGTGATTGAATTTGAAAATATCTCTATTCAAAAAGAACAAAAATGAAAATATCGTCGATTTGTTTTTAATTATTTCCCTCCGTCAGAGATCGTCCCGCTACTTAACTTTCCTTTTCCTTATTCCCACCGTCCATTTTTTAGTGTCCACGTTTCTATTTTGGATTGTCCCTTAATAAGTGTGTTTTGAAAAGTTAACGGGTAAAAATTTGTACAATTATCATTTTGTTCTTTTAAAAAGCTAGTAGGTAAAGAATTAATGGATAAAAAGTGAAGGATAATTTTAGAACGTAGAGGTAAATGTTGATGCGAAAATATTAATGTGAAAGGTTTAATGTTGATGTTTCTTTAATAAGTTGGATTTACGAAGCAACACACTTAAAAATGTACAAGGGAGTCTCAACACACTTAAAAAGAGATAGGGAGTATCTTTTTTCCGGGTAAAGCTAATCAGTTAATTTCAATTCAGATATAATAATGTTAAATAAATTTTGAATTTGCGAAAAATTTGTATACTAATATTCACCATATCTATCAAGCACCCAAAAAAAAATTCAAAAATCAAGAAAGATCATTCTCTCACAATACATCACATTAAAAACCATAAAAAAAAATCAATTTATTCTAAAAACACCCGTAGCGGAACATTCCCTAAATTTAGAACAACATATCTAGAAACTAATGTTACCATTTATTTCTATCACATATTTATAAAATATCAACATTTTACTCTTTTTTTACCCCTACATAAATGGGTCATGGCAGAAAAATCCTCCCCAACCGTATCTATTATATCACTCGTATCTATTATATTATTGCAGGATGAGTTTTTACAAAAGAGGGTTATGGTTGCAACAAGTGGAACAAACTAATTAGTTTTGTGATGAAATACTTAAGCATGAATTGTATCATTAACAAGTGTCAAATCTTTTTTGAATCTCAAAGTAATAAATTCTCTGATTTAATTTTTACAGCCATTTTATTTTATTTTGAATTTTGAATTTTAAAACCATATATATATTTCAATCCAATATATGTTAACACGTACAACCACTAAAATAGAAAGTTTAAGATCAACAACTCTTCCTCCGACTATATTCCATTCAAATTCTATAACTAATCCTAATCCTAAAAGGAGGGAATATTATTACATTCCATTCAAACTCTATAACTAATCATAATCCTAAAAGGTGACATTCAAAATCTAAAATATTACCTCTTTGACTTCCTCCCCAAACCCTACCTTCTACTTCTCTCCCTCCCTCCCTTTGTCGTATTCTCTCCACGCCCTTACTCTCTCTCAAAGGTAAGCCCGTTCTCAACTTCATTTGTCTTCTTCATTTTTATATGCAATCTGTTTTCTTTGTCAAATGAAAAAAGATTTTTTAAGAGGGAGTTTCCCAAATGATAAAATCAAATAAAATCAACATTGATCGAAGAGCAAACTCGTTTATCAGCGTGTTGATCAAATTTGTTTATTTAACGAGCCGAGCCGAGCCTTAAGGAGCCGAGCTATGAGCTGTTCGCGAACAGGTTGGTTTGTATGCAATTGCAGCCCTAGCTAATTTTCCTTAACCTTAATATGAGAAGTCTTCTTCTTCCAAATCTGCAGAGTTTTTCGGCTTTTTTCTTTGATGAAATAAGTAGTCAGTAGCAGTAATATTAAAATCAAGTCACATTCATCCAAATTAGACAATCCTTATTCAGAGACTAATCCAAAATCAATCTGTCCGTGAAGATAGAAACTCAAGAAAATTGTTTCTGAAGACACCACCCCAGGGCATTCAAGCAAAAGCTTTTGCTTCCAGCATAGGCATAGCTACCAAAAAAGCCATTACATTCTTCTTCAGTTAACGACCATGCAAGTTGCAATCACTCTCACCACCGTCTTTTCCGGCTTTTCATTTGTTTAGGTCTTTGCACTGTGTAATTCGTACTTGATTTCATCAATATAACTGCATCTTCTGAGTTGTCGAAAAAACAACCTTGCAATCTGTAGCATCAAAAGATGAAAGCTGAAATGCAACATAACAGACCATTGGCAATTTCATCATTGGGTAAGGAGAGAATAAATGGTAAGGATGAAGAACAAAAGCACCATAGTTAGGGCAAACTCAAAACACATTTCCAACTACTAAAGCATCAGCCCTAGGAAAAATCCACTAAAAATATGAACAAGAATCATTCAAAGAAATCTGTATAGTTACCAACAATAAGACGCATCTTCACAAAAAAAAAAGAAGGGAAAATGACAGATAAATGGTATTTAAAACTAAAAATACCAATCAGACGGTAAGGTTTTTGGAAATTACCGGACTCATGACAAGGAAAAAACTAATTCCACATAAATGGTAAGCCTAAGTGGATGTTCCAAAATACCCTTCTCATTTTTTTAGCCTTAACACACACACCCCTTCCCTCAATCGAATCCCTTCGTAATTCCACTCAGATTCAAATCCAGATTCATTTTCCCATTCAAACAATTCATCCGACGTGCTCGTGAACTTTTTTTCTGAGATCAACTTGATACATAAAAAATAAAGATTGGACACAACTCGAAACAAGCTCAAACAACCTTGCTCGTTCTACTTGAATCTGATTGCCGAATCACAAAAGACAGAAAAGCACACATCAAGGGAGAGAACACAAGAATTGACTATTGTCTGATTCAACAAGAAGAAATCCTGCAAACATTTAGAGGCCATTGTCGACAAGTTTCCACAGATGCAATTTTCAGTGAACAAACGGTATAAAACTACTCATTTTCATTGAGTAGAAAAACGGCGTTCACCGCAGCAATCGACGCCGTACTCAATCGACGCCGTACCGCAGCAATGATTAGACCGGCCAGTTCCGAGGCCATTCCGTCCAGTAGCAGCCTCTCTTCCGGTTGTTCGATTTGAGAGAGACCCATGGAGCGGAGGGCTGTATCGAGAACGGAGCGGAGATAAGTTAAGCAGTTAGCTAAGATTGCGACTAGGAGGATGGGGATGGATTCTGTTGAATAATCAGTGACTCGAGGTGGGAAGGATATGGGTCTGAAAAAAAATCCCTCTGATTTCTCTCTCTCTCTCTCTACCCACCATTAAAGCACATCTTGTGAGCCAGGGGTGTGAGAATTGAGATCGAATAACGCATTTATACAAGTTATTTACATAGAGATTGATTAAGAAGGGTTGGATTTCAGATTATTAGTAAGAAAAAGGAAAATTACGAGTAAGATTACAAATCCTGGTGCCTAATTTTAGGAGAGAGAGTCGAAAATTACAAACCCTGGGCGTTCGAAGGAGAAAGGGGTTTGATTTGGGGGGAAAAAAATAGCATGAGGGACAATTTGGACAGTTCACTCACAAATTGTCATGTATGTGGAAATATTATTTTCCTTGTCATCCTTTGGTCATTTGGGAAACCATGACCATATTTTGGTCATTTTTTGTCCCTAATACAATGTTTTGGTCATTTCCCAAAAAAAAAAACACTACCAGCAGGGAGCACTAAGCATGAGTATACTTCAATGGTGTTTGTGTGAGTGAGAGAGAGAGAGATGGTGGGGAATTTAAAACAAACAGTTTAGATTCTTTTGGGGGTGTTAATCCAATTTGTTCTCTTTGGAAGCAAACGAAGAGTGCATTCGTGTGCTCTTGTAACTGCAGCGGTGCTGCCGCTGCAGGCAGATTGGACACAGAGTGGTTGGTTGATGGAGAACACAAGGCTAAGTGGGTTTCCTTCTCATCTTTACACTATGGGTATTTTGGTCATCATCCTAGGAGGGAAATAAGTCTTTTACGTTTTTCAACTGTAGATTGAGCGCATTGCTTCCATGCACAGGTAAGATGGATGGAAAACGTAACGGTGCGCTTCAGTCCATATAACGCATAGGGGCTATGAGGTTAAGGTCAAATGTCAGGGGGGTAAACCGCAACCGGCCTATACCACAGGGGGTTTTGGGATCCTCCACGAAATAGCAGAGGGGCCCTTAGGAATTACACAGTACACACTCGGCGCCAGCAAATCAGAACTACATACACTCTGAAATCACAGAAGTTCAACTTTCTTAAGCGCCCCCCCCCCCCCCCCCCCCAACCCAAGAGCCACACTTTCCAATACTGAAAATTTGAGAAAGGCAAAGGAAAATAATACCAATTCCCTAATATCAACTCTTCAAACCGTTGATCTTAGCTCCTTCTGCAAGAAATTTCAACCCCTGAGTACCCCTCAAATCCACACCAAAAAATACTAAGTTATTACCAAAACCATGTGATTCGAGCTCTGATCCGAACCATGCCTGAGATTTATCGCATAAATCATATCCTGAAGCCCTAAATTTTGCACCGTTTTGAGAAAACAATAGGAAATGGAAATGGTACCAGCGAAATCAATAGCAAAAAAACAGAATCTATCTTGCAAAGATCTCAACATGGAAATTTGGCAGCATGAAGTTCTTACTAATTGTACCTGAAGAAACAGTTATACCAGTCTTCACTTCATCTCACTGATCCAAAGCGTTCACGTGGCCATATCTGTAGACAAAATCCAAATACTTTCGTCAGCATAAACAATTAATACCTATACTTAAATTACAGACTATGTGAACATAAAAGCTTCTAAATGACAGCAAGCATAAAGTTCATCTCACATGAGGCCATTATTATGACTCTCTGTTTTCATGCCATATTATCTCTGTACAACCTTTTTTCACTGATGTATGGAAAAAAATAATAATATTACTATGTGAACCAAAGACAAGGTTTCAACCATGATATTACTATGGACAAAATCCCCTAAAAAATCAACTCAGATTTATGAGGTATAGTAAGATCTATTATATCATTTCATACTATTTCAACTTTTACTTCGAACTCTTAATGGTTTGCTGATTTTACTATACCATATACTTCCCGCATTGCAAATCAGTTGTAATATTCCAAACTCCAATAAGAGAACTCCTCCATAAATAATCATATTAAGAGAAAAAACCATAACCAAGTTTTTTTTTTTTGGCTGGTTTTGTTACAGGAAAATTCTTGATGTTCACATCGGTCTATAATAGGCCGCTCTATGAAGGATTGGTTCAACCTCATCGCATAAAAATGTTCTTGTTCTTTCTGGCATTTTTCTTGGTTCAGCTCTTATGGACCAGTCTAACAACTTTGCGCAACTTAACAAAACCAGCCATTGATGCTACCAATGTTTTTCTTCGAGAGAAATGAATGTTATTGTTGGGTCCCCTACCTTTACTAATTTTTCAACATGAATTATGTTTGATAAATTATTGGCTACAACATAGTAGCATCATTTCAGCCCAAATAACCTACTTAAATACTATTGAAATAAAAAGGAACAGGAAAAACTCCAACAAAATGGCAAAAAGATGACATTCAAACTAAAAGAAGCAAGAAAACACAAAAAAAACTAATTATTGAATATATTGAAGTCGACCGATTACACTCATTTGCAATAAAGGACTTGCGAAGGAATAATCATATAAAACTCCAAGTACTTGCAAATTTTGGTTTGCAAATCATACAAATAAAATTTGCTTGCATTGTTGGATTTGCATTGTTGACCGATATAAGATGCTATAACCAACTGATTTAGGTCTTAGAAATCAACACCAAACAGCTTATGACTTTCATTACAGTAAAAGATCAAGAAAGTATTCAACATTATAGCTTAGAAGTTGAAAAAGACGCCAAAGACTCAAAAGTGGTTCAAAATCGGGATACATTAGACATTTAGATGTAAAGATGATAAAAATACAATACCAAGACAAGGATACTAAAGAAAGAAATATGAGAGTTGTGTAATTTTCAATGCTTTTATTATTTTGTTAGATTACATTCATTTGGACACGTCTTTCGAGTTTCGCCACATCAAAAGAATTTACCTTATTATAGTTGTCCTATTTCCAAGTATCATTTAAAAAAAAATTCTTCAAAAGTCATTTCTTAAATGAGAAAGAAAAGCCATGCCACTATCCAAAGAGGGATGAATCAATGCATGAACGATCGGGCAGAATATGCTACTAGCTCCTCCGAAACTGAAAATGAGTGCAGAAATATCCCACAAGTTAAAACATTGCTTTATAGTTTCTCCACCAAACAAAAACGAAGACTTTCACCATCTCGTTAAAATGTTTTCTCCAAAATCAAGTCAATACACTAAATTTCTGTTTGAAGACTTGATTGGAATTTTCCATTTTTCTTCCAAAGACTTGGTCAATGACTCAATGCAATTCACAAGATGATTATAGTTTCAACAGCTATCTATGCACAAAGATTCCGTGCGACATTTGAACCGTAAAGAGAGAGATTCCATGCAATAGAAAATACTTGTCTAATACTTAATACGCCTCAAACTTTATGTTGTCAATCAAACCAATTAACTTTCCACCCTAGAGCTTCAGAGGTGACGAAGTAAAAGAAGATACATACTCTCCAAAAGACTTTGGCTTGAACCAGGCCATAAGGAACAGCCCCAAACTTTCTTGAATCAGTAGAATTGTACATGTTATCTCCCTCAATCCAAACACACCCTTTTGGTACCTGTAAAAGAGACAGTTCTTGGTCGGGAGGATAATAGAAAAAGAAACAAAAACAACCCACCAAACAGAGTGTTGCCAATCATACAAACGTAAATTAGAAAGAACAAAAAAATGCTTCAAACAATGAAGCAAATATTGGTCATCATCGTAACATTGCACAAAAATCATAAGTATTTTGAAGAAGAAAACTGAAACCTGGGAACTCATTAACCAAATATCCAAACTAAGTAAAGTCGAAAGCAAAAACCCTTTAAACCCATTAAGAAAAAAAAAATAAAGATACAACGAGGCACAAATCAAAAAACCTTATACACACTAAATCAAAATCAAAATCCATGAGCTCAATAAACTCAAAAATCTCATACAACCAGAATCTGAGCTCTGGCCAACAGAAGCAATACCCTGCAAAACTCATTAACAAATTCCAGACTAAACTGAACAAGAAAAACACAACCATAACCCATCAAGCAAAACTGAGAAATAAAACGAGCCGCAAAGTAAAAACACCCTAGAAACCCCCCAGATCAAAATCCAAGCCGAGATGCACAATAAACTCAGTTATATGAGACAACAGTCTGAAGTCTATCTGTTATTGGGCTCCAAAATGTTTCCCCAATAAAAATTGGTTTACAACTTTACACTTACACAAACATCTATGTTTCTAGGTTTAAAGGAGCTTTTTAAGAATTTTACTTGGCAATTAGCATTATAATCACTCTCTCACTGAGAATAATTTATGATATAATTGTAATCGCTTACGCCTCAACCACTCGGGGAAATTGCCTCGCCTCATTGATAAATGCCTCGCATTGTGCATTCGCCTTTGTAAACCTTGTTTGTGACTCGATGTCAAGCGCATGCCTTTCCCACCTCCTCTGCGCCTTTAGGATGTCACACCGCCTCCACCTCTTTAAGGCACAATAGCACGGCTTTGATGCGCCTCGCCTTTCACAATAATGGTTGGTCTATATAACCCCTTTGTACGTACAAAAACGCAAGACAAGTGGAGTTTTTGTGAGTTGAGTTTGTGTAGTATTTTCTCTCTTCATCTCTCTCAAGGCTACCATAACTACCATTAAGAGCCTTCAATCATATGTGGTCTCTCGCTTATTGTCTCATTTGATGGGTTGGAATTGCCAAAGCTATGCGGATGCAGTTGCCAAAGCTATATCAGCAACTCTCCTAGTTTTCAACATAAGCAAAATTAAACAAAGCAATTAACACAATACCCAAGCTAAAGCTGCTAAACTGTACATAGAAGATATATACCAAAAAAGAAGCAAAACACCTTAAACCCATCAACCGAAAATTTATAAATAAAAAAAAAATTACCAATAGCCAAAAACCAAACCGAAACCAGAAATCAAATGCCAAAATCAAGATGGACAATAATTTCAAAATACGACTTACAATAACAGTCTTGCGTCTATCACTGTTTTTGGGGTCCACAATGTAGGTAACACTATCACCTTCCATGCCTTTCACACGCTTTACCATAATCTTCCTAGGGTTCTCCGGTGACCGAACAAGGACGATATCGCCGGGACCCAGTTTGCCGAATCGGGCCGAGATCCGCTTGGCCAAGACCAAATCACCAGTCAGACTGATGGTCGGGAGCATGCTAGGACCTTCTGCCTGCAAAACCCAACCACACCCAAATTAATTTCTTTGTGATATTCATGTGGCAATAGGCGGAGGACGAGGAGTGACGAGGGTTTCTTACTTACCAAGACAGGACCGCAGAGGTAGGTGTTGGTAACGTGGAGGAAGCACAAGAACTTGGCTACCATGAAAGATTTATCTAGTCCATCTTTTGCTATGGTGAGGAATTCTTGTAGCTTACTCACCCCCATTTCCGACACCCTCTCTCTGGATTTTTTCCCCCTCCCTCCAGCGGAATGTGGGTTATATCTGCCCACCGAAGGAAGTTCGTCAAATTTTTACTATCGAGCTCGGCTAGCATTCGCTCACCGAATGAATTTAGGGGGTGTTTCACTAACAAAAAAACTGTTTTTTCAAAATATCGAGACAAATTATTTTCTCACAACACATCACATAAAAAACCATGAAAAATCAGTTTATTCAAAAAACTGAGTTAGTGGAACACCCCCTAAATATGAACATTCAAAAGCTGGGCTGTTTGCAGCCCAAGTAATTCAAAAGTTTGCAGCCTAGCAATCCAAAAGCTCGGCTCGTTTGCAGTCCTAGAAATAGCACTAATCAAAGTGGGCTTTATTGGTAGTGGTTTGCACTAGTATTTGCCACTTTACCCTTTCAATTCTCATTTTTTGCGATGAATTATGTCGTTTTGCCAAAACAAAAAATGGCAAAGGTGTTGCACTTGCACTCATGTCATTTTGCCAAAAATAAAATAAAATGGTAGCATTGCCTGCCACTTTTGACAAAAATAATTGGCATTTGCAAATTTGATAAGAGAATTTGGTTGAGTGTGACACCCAATTTGCCATTTTGGAGAAATGGCAACAAATTCTCTTAATTATAACAACCAGTGCGGTGGGTATTAGAACAAGTACACCGATTGGTGTGAAATAACAATGTTGAAGTCATTTTTTGACTTTCTATAGTATCGAATAGTTAAAAAATTGCAATATTACTACACTAGTTCGGTGTTACAGACCATTGAATTGAATTATTTCATTTCATTTTTTCAAAGCAAATCAAATGGCTTAGACGAGGTGGGAGAAATGAGAATAGCCATCTTCGATGCCAAATTTGGCACCAAAGAACATTTGTACAAGAACTCTTACGTCTGTTAATAAAATCACCATCCAGTTTACACAAGTTATTTACAGAGTAAAATGAGAATAACGTCTAACAAATTAATCTTTTTGCAGAGATGCTCTCATTAGCGAAATGTAGAGTTTTGAGAACCAACAGTAGAATTAAGCCCTCCTGAAGAGTATGTGCGCACCATGCTGAGGTTGCAGTGTCATATACTGAGTAGGGGCATGTGGGGGTCTCGATTCTGGGGTGAACTCTTTGACCGTCTGGTTCTGTACGGAGAGGGAGGACTGGCTGGACCTCACCGGAGGTCCAGGAGCAAGTCGAAGGAGAAGGCTTGAATCTTAGGAGCACGTCAACCGGAGCCCTGGGAGCACTCCTGAGAAGGAGGCCGTGGTCCCAGGGGCACGGCCTGAGAAGGAGGCGGGAGCCCTGGGGGCATGCCTAAGAAGGAGGCGGGAGCCCTGGGGGCACGCCTGAGAAGGAGGCCGGAGCCCCAGGGGCACGCCTGAGGAGGAGGCTGGGGTCCCAGGGGCGCGCCTGAGGAGGAGGCCGGAGCCCCAGGGGCGCGCCCGGGAGGAGGCCGGAGCCCAGGGGGCACTTGAGGAGGAGGCCGAGCCCAGGAGCACGCCCGAGAAGAGGGCGGAGCCCGGGAGCACGCCCGAGGAGGAGGCCGGGGTCCCGTGGGCACGCCGAGGAGGAGGCCGAGCCTGGGGGCACGCCCGAGAAGGAGGCGGGCGCCACGGGGGCACGCCCGTGAAGGAGGCCGAGCCCTGTGGGCGCGCCCGAGGAGGAGGCCGAGGCCCGGGGGCACGCTTGAGAAGGAGGCCGGAGCCACGGGGGCACGCCCGAGGAGGAGGCCGGGGTCCTGTGGGCACACCGAGGAGGAGGCCGGGCGCCCCAGGGGCACGCCTGAGGAGGAGGCCGGCGCCCCAGGGGCACGCCTGAGAAGGAGGCAGGCGCCCTGGGGGCACGCCTGTGAAGGAGGCCGGAGCCACAGGGGCACGCCTGAGAAGGAGGCGGGAGCCCTGGGGGCACGCCTGAGAAGGAAGCCGGCACAAGGATCAACCACGTTAGTGCCTAGCCCGGACGGTGGTGGTCCGGGAAGGCACTCCGATGGTAAAGTCAGCGACTGAGGGAGAAATATAGTAGAGAACTTAGAGAGAGAAAGTGAGTAGAGTGTGTCCCACCACCACCCTGAGTGAGGTATGTGAGGGGAGGATCGGATCCGTGTATAATGAGGGTGAGGGGCATATTTATAGGCGAGGGAGCGCGTGTTCAGCACGCCCTTCGGGGGCCTCACGCGCCCCGTCCCTGTCACTGCACTAAATGCATGGACCGACGTATGCCCCTCAAGTGGCGCCTCGGCCGCTGCGCTCTCAGAGGCGTCACGTGGCCCTGATGTCCCTATCAGTCAGATCCCCACCCCCCTGCAGGCGTAGGTTTGCAGGGTTGGTGGCTTGTCATGACGCAGTGCACGTGGGGTGGTCGAGCTCATTAATGTGCCACTCAGACTGTCAGGAGGTGCCTCGATCGAGCCTCCTGCCACCTGACGCGACCCGCCCCGGTACCGAGGTCAATCGACTCGGTCCGAGGTACCCTCGGGACTAGAACCCCGGAGGCGCTTCTGGCCGCTACCTGTGCGGTCTCCCGGGGCGAGAGTCTAGCTGAGTCTGTCCTCGCCGGGGGAAGCCTCCCCCGGCGCTTCGTTGCACTTGGCGGGGACCCCCCTGGACCCTCTTCCCCTCGGGCGAAAGCAGCCGAGGGTAATGAGGCCCCCTTGATCCCCCGGCCGCTACAATAGGGGGGAGCTCTTCACCGGACTGGCCTCTTTGCCCGTTTGGTACTGCAATGAGAGGGGAGGAGATGGGCTGAACCTCACTTGGTCCCCAGGGACACGTCAGAGAGGGGCGCCGGAGCTGCTATCTGGAACTCCCTGGAGGAGTCCATCCGAGGCCGAGGGGGGAGTCCATCCGAGGCCGAGGGGGAGGAGTCCATCCGAGGCCGCAAAGATAGCCGAGGCCTATACGGACCACCATCCGGGCACATCTTCCCGAGGGGGAGGCATCCATTCGAGGCCGAGGGAGAGGAGTCCATCCGAGGCCACAAAGGTAGCCGAGGCCTAGGGGAGGAGTCCATCCGAGGCCGAGGTCTTGACTGCGCCTCTGGTAACCTTGTCACTGTTACTTCGTCATACCTGTAGACCCTCCCCGGTAACCTTGCCCCAATGGACGTTGGTTTGTTAGGACCTTTGTAGAAATTGGGCCCCTACAGGGCATGAACGTACGACGGAGACACCGAGAAATAATACCGTCTAAGAATCATAACTAAAAATAACAATCATCGAAAATATATCCGTTCAAAAAACAATCATCGATTTGTTTTTAATTATTTCCCTCCGTGAGAGATCGTCCTCACTTTCTTTATGCTTTTCCCTCCAATCTCTTTTTTAGTGTCAACATTTTCATTTTGGGTTGTCCTTAATAAGTGTATTTTGAGAAGTTAACAGATAAAATTTGTATAACTATCATTTTTTTCTTTTGAAAAGTTAGTAGGTAGAGAATTAATGGATGAAAAGTAGAGGATAATTTGAGAAAGTAGAGATAAACGTTGATATGAAAAGTGAAAAAGTTGATGTGAAAGGTGTAATGCTGATGTTTCTTGGTTATGAAGCAACACACTTAAAAAGGGACGGAGGGAGTATCTTTTTTCCGCGTAAAACTAATCAGTTAATTTCAATTCAGATATAATAATGTCAAATAAATTTTGAATTTGCCAAAAATTTGTATACTATTATTCACCATATCTATCAAGCACCAAACAAAAAATAGTTTTTTTCAAAAATCAAGACAAGTCATTCTCTCACAATACATCACATTAAAAACCATGAAAAACCAATTTATTCTAAAAACACCCGTAGCGGAACACCCCCTAAATTTAGAACAACATATCTAGAAACTAATGGTACCATGTATTTCTATCACGTATTTATAAAATATCAACATTTTACCCTCTCTTTTTTTTTACCCCTACATAGATGTGTCACGGCGGAAAAATCCTCCCCAACCGTATCTATTATATTATTGCAGCATGGGTTTTTGCGAAGAGGGTTGTGGTTGCAACAAGTGGCACAAACTAATTGGTTTTGTGATGAAATACTTAAGCAAGTGTCAAATCTTTTTTGAATCTCAAAGTAATAAATTCTCTGTTTTACTATAGTTTTTACCGCCATTTTATTTTATTTCCAATTTTGAATTTTAAAACCATATATATATCCAATCCAATATATGTTAACACATACAACCACTAAAATAAAAAGTTTAAAATCAACAACTCTTCCTCCGTCTATATTCCATTCAAATCATAAACTAATCCTAATCCTAAAAGGAGGTAATATTATTATATTTCATTCAAACTCTATAACTAATCCTAATCCTAATCCTAATCCTAATCCTAAAAGGTAACATTCAAAATCTAAAATATTACCTCTTTGACTTCCTCCCCAAACCCTACCTTCTACTTCTCTCCCTCCCTCCCTTTGTCGTATTCTCTCCACGCCCTTACTCTCTCTCAAAGGTAAGCTCGTTCTCAACTTCATTTGTCTTCTTCATTTTTATATGCAATCTGTTTTCTTTGTCAAATGAAAAAAGATTTTTTAAGAGGGAGTTTCCCAAATGATAAAATCAAATAAAATCAACATTGATCGAAGAGCAAACTCGTTTATCTGCGTGTTGATCAAATTTGTTTATTTAACGTTAGAGCCTAGCTGAGCCTTAAGGAACCGAGCTACGAGCTGTTCGCGAGCAGGTCGGTTTGTTTGCAATTGCAGCCCTAGCTAATTTTCCTTAACCTTAATATAAGAAGTCTTCTTCTTTCAAATCTGCAGAGTTTTTCGGCCTTTTTTCTTTGATGAAATAAGTAGTCCGTAGTAGTAATATTAAAATCAAGTCACATTCATCCAAATTAGACAATCCTTATTCAGAGACTAAATCCAAAATCAATCTGTCCGTGAAGATAGAAACTCAAGAAAATTGTTTCTGAAGACACCACCCCAGGGCATTCAAGCAAAAGCTTTTGTTTCCAGCATAGGCATAGCTACCAAAAAAGCCATTACATTCTTCTTCAGTTAACGACCATGCAAGTTGCAATCACTCTCACCAGCGTCTTTTCCAGCTTTTCATTTGTTTAGGTCCAGCTTTTCATTTGTTTAGGTCTCTGCACTGTGTAATTCGTACTTGATTTCATCAATATAACTGCATCTTCTGAGATGTTGAAAAAACAACCTTGCAATCTGTAGCATCAAAAGATGAAGCTGAAATGCAACATAACAGACCATAGGCAATTTCATCATTGGGTAAGGAGAGAATAAATGGGGAGGATGAAGAACAAAAACACCATAGTTAGGGCAACCTCAAAACACATTTCCAACTACTAAAGCATCAGCCCTAGGAAAAATCCACTAAAAATACGAACAAGAATCATTCAAAGAAATCTGTATAGTTACCAACAATAAGAAAATAAAGTCAGCATCTTCACAAAAAAAAAAAAAACACTAGCAGCAGGGAGCACTAAGCATGAGTATACTTCAATTGTGTTTGTATGCGTGAGAGAGAGAGAGAGGGAGAGAGAGAGAGAGAGAGAGAGAGAGAGAGAGAGAGAGAGAGAGAGAGAGAGAGAGAGAGAGAGAGAGAGAGAGATGGGGGAATTTAAAACAAACAGTTTAGATTCTTTTGGGGTGTTAATCCAATTTGTTCTCTTTGGAAGCAAATGAAAGAGTGCATTCGTGTGCTCTTGTAACTGCAGCGGTGCTGCCGCTGGAGGCAGATTGGAGACAGAGTGGTTGGTTGATGGAGAACACAAGGCTAAGTGGGTTTCCTTCTCATCTTTACACTATGGGTATTTTGTTCTTCATCCTAGGAGGGAAATAAGTCTTTTACGTTTTTCAACTGTAGATTGAGCGCATTGCTTCCATGCACAGGTAAGATGGATGGAAAACGTAACGGTGCGCTTCAGTCCATATAACACATAGGGGCTATGAGGTTAAGGTCAAATGTCAGGGGGGTAAACTGCAACCAGCCTATACCACGGGGTTTTGGGATCCTCCACGAAATAGCAGAGGGGCCCTTAGGAATTACACAGTACACACTCGGAGCCAGCAAATCAGAACTACATACACTCTGAAATCACAGAAGTTCAACTTTCTTAAGCCCCCCAAGAGCCACAATTTCCAATACTGAAAATTTGAGAAAGGCAAAGGAAAATAATACCAATTCCCTAATAAAAACCAACTACAATACCCTTCAACTCTTCAAACCGTTGATCTTAGCTCCTTCTGCAAGAAATTTCAACCCGAGTACCCCTCAAATCCACACCAAAAAATACTTAGTTATTACCAAAACCATGTGATTCGAGCTCTGATCCGAACCATGCCTGAGATTTATCGCATAAATCATATCCTGAAGCCCTAAATTTTGCACCGTTTTGAGAAAACAATAGGAAATGGAAATGGTACCAGCGAAATCAATAGCAAAAAAACAGAATCTATCTTGCAAAGATCTCAACATGGAAATTTGGCAGCATGAAGTTCTTACTAATTGTACCTGAAGAAACAGTTATACCAGTCTTCACTTCATCCCACTGATCCAAAGCGTTCACGTGGCCATATCTGTAGACAAAATCCAAATACTTTCGTCAGCATAAACAATTAATACCTATACTTAAATTACAGACTATGTGAACATAAAAGCTTCTAAATGACAGCAAGCATAACATCTCTAGATGTGGTTCATCTCACATGAGGCCATTATTATGACTCTCTGTTTTCATGCCACATTATCTCTGTACAACCTTTTTTCGCTGATGTATGGAAAAAAATAATAATATTACTATGTGAACCAAAGACAAGGTTTCAACCATGATATTACTATGGACAAAATCCCCAAAAAAATCAACTCAGATTTATGAGGTATAGTAAGATCTATTTATAGCATTTCATACTATTTCAACTTTTACTTCGAACTCTTAATGGTTTGCTCTGGATTTTACTATACCATATACTTCCCGCATTGCAAATAAGTTGTAATATTCCAAACTCCAATAAGAGAACTCCTCTATATAATCATATTAAGAGAAAAAACCATAACCAAGTTTTTTTTTTTTTTTGGCTGGTTTTGTTACAGGAAAATTCTTGATGTTCACATCGGTCTATAATAGGCCGCTCTATGAAGGATTGGTTCAACCTCATCGCAGAAAAATGTTCTTGTTCTTTCTGGCATTTTTCTTGGTTCAGCTCTTATGGACCAGTCTAACAACTTTGCGCAACTTAACAAAACCAGCCATTGATGCTACCAATATTTTTCTTTGAGAGAAATGAATGTTATTGTTGGGTCCCCTACCTTTACTAATTTTTCAACATGAATTATGTTTGATAAATTATTGGCTACAACATAGTAGCATCATTTCAGCCCAAATAACCCACTTAAATACTATTGAAATAAAAAGGAACAGGAAAAACTCCAACAAAACAGCAAAAAGATGACATTCAAACTAAAAGAAGCAAGAAAACACAAAAAAACTAATTATTGAATATATTGAAGTCGACCGATTACACTCATTTGCAATAAAGGACTTGCGAAGGAATAATCATATAAACTCCAAGTACTTGCAAATTTTGGTTTGCAAATCATACAAATAAAATTTGCTTCCATTGTTGGATTTGCCTTGCTGACCGATATAAGATGCTATAACCAACTGATTTAGGTCTTAGAAATCAACACCAAACAGCTTATGACTTTCATTACAGTAAAAGATCAAGAATGTATTCAACATTATAGCTTAGAAGGTGAAAAAGACGCCAAAGACTCAAAAGTGGTTCAAAATCGGGATACATTTAGATGTAAAGATGATAAAAATACAATACCAAGACAAGGATACTAAAGAAAGAAATATGAGAGTTGTGTAATTTTCAATGCTTTTATTATTTTGTTAGATTACATTCATTTGGACACGTCTTTCGAGTTTCGCCACATCAAAAGAATTTACCTTATTATAGTTGTCCTATTTCCAAGTATCATTTAAAAAAAAATTCTTCAAAAGTCATTTCTTAAATGAGAAAGAAAAGCCATGCCACTATCCAAAGAGGGATGAATCGATGCATGAACGATCGGGCAGAATACGCTACTAGCTCCTCCGAAACTGAAAATGAGTGCAGAAATATCCCACAAGTTAAAACATTGCTTTATAGTTTCTCCACCAAACAAAAACGAAGACTTTCACCATCTCGTTAAAATGTTTTCTCCAAAATCAAGTCAATACACTAAATTTCTGTTTGAAGACTTGATTGGAATTCTCCACTTTTCTTCCAAAGACTTGGTCAATGACTCAATGCAATTCGCAAGATGATTATAGTTTCAACAGCTAACTATGCACAAAGATTCCGTGCGACATTTGAACCGTAAAGAGATAGATTCCATGCACTAGAAAATACTTGTCTAATACTTAATACGCCTCAAACTTTATGTTGTCAATCAAACCAATTAACTTTCCACCCTAGAGCTTCAGAGGTGACGAAGTAAAAGAAGATACATACTCTCCAAAAGACTTTGCCTTGAACCAGGCCATAAGGAACAGCCCCAAACTCTCTTGAATCAGTAGACATGTACATGTTATCTCCCTCAATCCAAACACACCCTTTTGGTACCTGTAAAGAGAGACAGTTCTTGGTCGGGAGGATAATAGAAAAAGAAACAAAAACAACCCACCAAACAGAGTATTGCCAATCATACAAACGTAAATTAGAAAGAACAAAAAAATGCTTCAGACAATGAAGCAAAAAATGGTCATCACCGTAACATTGCACAAAAATCATACTCCCTCCGTCCCAAATTATATGTCCATTTTTGAAACCCGTGCCATTTTTCGATTGTTATATCTTTCTATTTATAATGTTTTTCATAATTATGAACACTTTGTATTATAGAACTCGTCGAGAACTATCAAACAAGATCCATATTGGATATTTTTGGAGATTCATATTGAAAGATATAAGCGATTGAAAATGGCACGTGTTTCAAAAATGGACATCCAATTTGGGGCGGAGGGAGTAACTATTTTGAAGAAGAAAACTGAAACCTGGGAACTCATTAACCAAATATCCAAACTAAGTAAAGTCGAAAGCAAAAACCCTTTAAACCCATTAAGAAAAAAAAAAGAAGATAAAACGAGGCACAAATCAAAAAACCTTATACACACTAAATCAAAATCAAAATCCATGTGCTCAATAAACTCAAAAATCTCATACAACCAGAATCTGAACTCTAGCCAACAGAAGCAATACCCTGCAAAACTCATTAACAAATTCCATACTAAACTGAACAAGAAAAACACAACCATAACCCATCAAGCAAAACTGAGAAATAAAACGAGCCGCAAAGTAAAAACACCCTAGAAACCCCCCAGATCAAAATCCAAGCCGAGATGCACAATAAACTCAGTTATATGAGACAACAGTCTGAAGTATATCTGTTATTGGGCTCCAAAATGTTTCCCCAATAAAAATTGGTTTACAACTTTACACTTACACAAACATCTATGTTTCTAGGTTTAAAGGAGCTTTTTAAGAATTTTACTTGGCAATTAGCATTATAATCACTCTCTCACCGAGAATAATTTATGATATAATTGTAATCGCTTACGCCTCAACCACTCGGGGAAATTGCCTCGCCTCATTGATAAATGCCTCGCATTGTGCATTCGCCTTTGTAAACCTTGTCTGTGACTCGATGTCAGGCGCATGCCTTTCCCACCTCCTCTGCGCCTCTAGGATGTCACACCGCCTCCACCTCTTTAAGGCACAGTAGCACGGCTTTGATGCACCTCGCCTTTCACAATAATGGTTGGTCTATATAACCCCTTTGTACGTACAAAAACGCAAGACAAGTGGAGTTTTTGTGAGTTGAGTTTGTGTAGTATTTTCTCTCTTCATCTCTCTCAAGGCTACCATAACTACCATTAAGAGCCTTCAATCATATGTGGTCTCTCGCTTATTGTCTCATTTGATGGGTTGGAATTGCCAAAGCTATGCGGATGTAGTTGCCAAAGCTATATCAGTAACTCTCCTAGTTTTCAAGCAACCGATAGCTATGCGGATGTAGTTGCCAAAGCTATATCAGTAACTCTCCTAGTTTTCAACATAAGCAAAATTAAACAAAGCAATTAACACAATACCCAAGCTAAAGCTGCTAAACTGTACATAGAAGATATATACCAAAAAAGAAGCAAAACACCTTAAACCCATCAACCGAAAATTTAAAAAAAAAAAAAAAAATACCAATAGCCAAAAACCAAACCGAAACCAGAAATCAAATGCCAAAATCAAGATGGACAATAATTTCAAAATACGACTTACAATAACAGTCTTGCGTCGATCACTGTTTTTGGGGTCCACAATGTAGGTAACACTATCACCTTCCATGCCTTTCACACGCTTTACGAGAATCGTCCTAGGGTCCTCCGTTGACCGAACAAGGACGATATCGCCGGGACCCAGTTTGCCGAATCGGGCCGAGATCTGCTAGGCCAAGATCAAATCACCAGTCAGACTGAGGGTCGGGAGCATGCTAGGACCTTCTGCCTGCAAAACCCAACCACACCCAAATTAATTTCTTTGTGGTATTCATGTGGTAATAGGCGGAGGACGAGGAGTGACGAGGGTTTCTTACTTACCTCGACAAGACCGCAGAGGTAGGTGTCGGTAACGTGGACGAAGCACAAGAACTTGGCTACCATGAAAGATTTATCTAGTCCATATTTTGCTATGGTGAGGAATTCTTGTACTAGCTTTCTCACCCCCATTTCCGACACCCTCAGACCCTCCCTCTGGATTTTTTCCCTCTGTAGCAGCCGAGGTCCTGAGAGGCCAAAAGGGTCAACAGGCCCATCCAGCACGGTCCCCTTCGGTCCTGACGAGACCAGCCGTCTCTTAGATGGATCTTTGCTGAAAGAGTCTTCGGCGTACTGATCGCGGCTCCGCTATCCGTTAGCCGTTGCCTAGCCGAAGGGGTTCGGCCCCCACCGAAGGAAACGAGGCTCGGCCGAGCTCGTCTGTCCGAAGTCTCTCACCGAGGGAAACGAAGCACATCGTGGATTATGCTCCGAGGACCAAGGGCCGGGGGAGCTAGCCGCGGGGGCCATGGAGCCGCCCCTCCAGGGGGTGGTTGGTGATTTGACAGGTGATAGATGGGATCGAAACAATGTCAGGCGGCGTCAGGACGTTGCGCTCGAGGCGTCTGGCGGACCACGTGACGGACCGGAGTTGGTAAGCAAGTAGGTATGCAGAGTAGAGTGACGTCAGTCAGAGCGGCGGGGTAACCAATGACTAGCCCACGTGCTCGATCAGAAGGACGGCGCGTGGGATAGACGGATAGCGTAGCATGGAAACCTCCCTTCTCCTATAAAAGGGAAGTTTCCCCACTAGATAAAGGGCTGAATGTTTCTTTTCTCATCTTTATTTGGAAAAATACACTTCGAAACCTCATTCCCATCCCTTTGGTCCCCTTTAGAAGGTTCGAAGAGTTTGATCGGAGAAGCAAGCCCCACACCCTCCTTCCCTCCCTCCATCGGAATGTGGGTTATATTTGCCCACCGAAGGAAGTTCGTCAAATTTTTACTAACGGCTAGCATTCGCTCAAAACTTAATGAATAAATCTGGACATTAAAAGCTCGGCTCATTTGCAGCCCAAGCAATTCAAAAGTTTGCAGCCCTAGCAATTCAAAAGGCTAGCCCGTTTGCAGCCCTAGAAATAGCACTCACCAAAGTGGGCTTTATTGGTGGTAGTTTGCACTAGTATTTGCCACTTTACCCTTCAATTCTCATTTTTTGCGATGAATTATGCCGTTTTGACAACAACAAAAAAAATGGTAAATGTGTTGCACTTGCACCCATATGTCATTTTGCAAAAAAAAAGAATGGCAGCATGGCCATAAGTTTGCCACTTTTGACGAAAAGAATTGGCGTTTGCAAATTTGATAAAAGAATTTGGTTGTGTGTGACGCCCAATTTGCCATTTTGGAAAAATGACAACAAATTCTCTTAATTATAACAACAGTTGCGGTGGGTATTAGAACAAGTACACCAATTGGTGCGAAATAACAATGTTCAAGTCAATTTTTGACTTTCTATAGTATCGAAAAGTTAAAAATAGCAATATTGTTTTTTTTTTGCTAAGCAAAGAATTTATTAATCTTTGAAAACGGATTACAAAGATTAAAAGGACCCAAGACTGAAAACGCCAAGGGCCCAAAGGGGAAAAAACCCAAAAACAGGAAGGGTGGTAAGTTACCAACCAAAACCTGAACCAAAAATCAAGAAAAATACTCCTGAAACACCCCCACAAACTACAGCAATATAAAGGAACAACCTAAGAGCTTAAACCCCTTAAACAACCAAGAAAAACAAGGCCAAAAGCATGAAAAACAACCGAAGAATCAAAAGACCCCAAACTATGAAACCTCCAACTACCAAAGATGGGATCAGCGCCAGAGAGCTCTCAACTTCATACAATCGGCAAATCAGATCTCCACAGAAATGGAGGCACCTCCCTCCAAAGAATCAAGAGCTTTAATTTCCTCTATAATAACTTGTTCTGACATTTCGACTCCCTTCAATTCTAAGAACTTCTTAATATTGTAGCTCTCCCTTCCATGATATTTTACACCAAGATGAGCACTCATCTTCATGTTCTCCCGGGCTTCTTTGATTAAATTCGACTTCCTCTTATGAATGTCGCTACTAACCTCCTCTTGGATCGGATGAGTGGGACCATTGAAGCTTCCTTTCTTCGATCCCATTCTCGGAATGTTCCTCATACTATCTCGGGAAACATTCCAAGACAAAAGTGTTGTTTTCAAAGGATTCTTGCTCCACGAATATTTCCTACAATTATCTTTCTTGGTCTTGTGCGTTTTCCTTTGGCGCTTACACTCCACATACTTAATAAGAGGTTCATTCGAAACAAGGTCCAAGTCATCGAAATCAGAAACCCTTGAAACCGCCTCATCTAACGAACACTGATCAATCAGATTGCCATCTAAAACCTTCTCAAGATTACACATCTTCTCCACAGTCACACCAACATGGATCTCATGGAAAAGGGATTGAAGGCCCAAAGAATCCTCCACAAACGATTCCAAATCTTGAGAGGACTTCAAGGAACTGACAATAGGATCCCCTTCTGAGCCTTTTCCATATGACTGGGCCTCCAAAGGAACCTGAGAAAACTGGTCTTCATGAGCACTCGCCGAATCAATCACTGTGAAAAAATTACTAGACTCCACCTTCCTAAAAGAACTCTCCTCCTCTATTCTGACTATGTAATGCATTCCATCTTCAACAAGTTCTACTATCCCGTCTATCTTTTGGGATTGGTCAGTCGCAATCAGGATTCTTCCCTTCTCGTATGATCCTCCTTTCAAAATAATTTAATCCAAATCTTGAGAGGACTTCAAGGAACTGACAATAGCAATATTGTTACACTATCATTTTAGAACAATCTCTAATATAGACCATTGAATTAAATTATTTCATTTGTCAAAGCAAATCAAATGGCTTAGACGAGGTGGGAGAAATGGCAATAGCCATCTTCGATTCCAAATTCGGCACCAAAGAACATTTGTGCAAGAACTCTTACATTTGTTCATAAAATCACCATCCACTTTACACAAGTTATTTACATGACTAACGTCTAACAAGTTAATCTTTTTGCAGAGATGCTCTCATCAGCGAAATGTAGAGTTTTGAGAACCAACAGTAGAATTAAGCCCTCCTGAAGAGTATGTGTGCACCATGCTGAGGTTGCAGTGTCATATACTGAGTAGGGGCATGAACGTACGACGGAGACACCGCGAAATAATACCTTCTAAGAATCATAAATAAAACAATCTTGGCTTCTACCACAACAAGATTCTGACCTACGCAAATCCGGGCACCCATACCAAACGGGAAAAATGCAGCGAAATGCTTCCGAGCCTCTGTGAATCTCAACGGGTTGAACTCGTTAGCATCTGCTCCCCATACATCAGTGTCGTGGTGCACAGCAGTCATGGCTAGGTAGAATTGGGTACCGGCCGGAACGTTGAGTGTCCCTAGCTTTACACTTTTTGAGGTTTGCCTCGTTACTGCAACCGCTGGTGGGTAGAGCCGGAGCGTTTCGTTTAGTATCATGCTCACCTGCCAGAAAAAATAGACTTAAAATGTTTCAATGGGTATTATGGTAACACTGCTGTGAACAATGCCATTTTTGGGGAACAACAACAGTTATCAGTCATGTCCGCTGTTCCCGTTTCATAACAGTTAACAGATAACAAAAATTTACTCCACAAACACTTGTTTGGCTGGTTGAAAATCCGTTCAAGAATGGCACTTTGTGTCCTAAAACTATTGACTGACATCTTTTTGAACAACAATATTTGTCAAACGTGTCTTTGTATTTCAAGTTTCAGACAAGAACCATGGTACCAAAAACTCATTTGACTCGTTAAAAAGTTTGTTCAAGATCCAATCCTCGTGCCTCAAAAGTGTTGCCAAACTTGGCAAGATAATTAACATGGAAATCGACTAGACTCACAATCTTGAAGTCCTTCAAATTCTCCGCGGTTGGGACCTCACATTCCCTGCAAACGGAGAACACTTCTTCCCTTGCCTTGGTTTGCCATTCTTGATGCAATGCCAGAAGTAGAAGTGCCCAAGTCAAAAGACTAGCAGTGGTTTCCTTTCCAGCAAAGTAGAATGTCTTGCATTCGTCGATTACTTCCTCGATTCCCAATCTCTCTTCTACACCATCTTTACTCCCGTGGGAGGACAACAACAACGAGAGTAGATTTCTCGAATTTTCTCTTGTTTTGCCGTTGATACCAATTAGTGCCCGAATTGATTCTCGTATTTCCCTATCCAACTCCCACCTCATTTTGTTCTTCTTTGAGGGCAAAAACCTGCCGAGGAATTGTTGACAACAAGAATGTTCAAAACCAAGTAACAAAAGTGACAAGACCCCTGATTTTTTTCTCCTGGAATATATTGTCCAACTAAATTAGTATCCAGTCAAAATATTTGGTAATGCTGGATAGAGATTTGGGCACACTCAAAAACCCATAAAATGCTACTGAGTTTACAAAACGACATAGGTTAGGAACGTCGGTTTTTTTAGAGTTTCATCAAAGAAGATGGAGTTAATAGGCACCTGAATCCGGGAATGTAGACACTCCTCATAGCCAGCAACACAAGACTTGCTTGGCGGTCTAATAATTCAAAAATTTGTTTTCCCTCTTCGAAACTGCTTCCAAAAGCTGTCCGAGATATGATGTCCGCGGAAAGGTCATGGAGATCTTTGTGCACTTCCAATTCAAATTCGTCCCTCCTTCCTCTTTCTTCCTCCCACTTCTGCAGCATCTTCATAGTACTGGCAACCATTTCTGGCACCCAACCCTGCCATAAGCACAGTGTTAACCTGACAGCATTTTGCTTCACAACTCTAATGTTGAAAAAGTCCATCTTGTTGTGATAGATACCCATTATTGTTCCAAATACTCTTCTTGCTCTATTTATTTCAAAAAAGCTCAGGAACAAATATGTACCAAACATAAAGATTCTAAGGTCATAAATTTCCACTAAAACCAGCCACATAAACCGCATGAGTGGACAACATGTTACATGGTCTTGAGTAGAACTCAACCCCTAAAGCTAGCTCATCTCACGCTTATATATTTCATATTACTTTGGTATCTAGGCAGGCCGGCCCTGACCCAAGCCTGGCAAGACCTTGGGCTAGGGCAACCCCCCTTGGCAAGGGCAACCCAAAAAAAAAAAAAAAATTCGTAAGTTATATAATAAATTTTGAAAAGTTTCCCTTTTGTAACTAAAGTGATGCATTGGTGCGTTGGTCTCCTGAGGTTTTTAAAACTCCCACACGACACGACTAGTGGTCAAGTCCCACCACAGGCATCCATTTCTTTTTTTTTTGCCCTTTTCGTCAGGCAAAAAAAAAAAATAATTATATAGTGACGTTTTGGCTGGTCTCTTTTATTCCGAAAAGAGGTTCTCTTTTATTCCCAGTCCGAGATCCAAAGTCAAGAAAATCTCCAAAAACAGCAAAACCCTCGTGACCTCGTCCAAATCAAGATTCAAGGAATCCAAATCCTAATTCCTACTACAGTCCTCCCTCTCAGTCTCTCACTCTCTATATGTGAATATCAATGTTCCCAAATGGCCAAACTCAGAGGTGGGGTACTGGGGTTTTGAAACAACCAAGTGCCAACAAAAATACAAAATCAAGGGGTTTGCTACTGCCTCGGCTTGGCTGTCGGCAAAGAAGAAGAAGTCAAGCAACGAAAATCAAGGGGTTCACCTATTAAAAAATTGCTTGAAGGGGTTACGGGACTACGGGTAATATATTCTACTCTTCCTCATTTATAAAAATATGCTGGCCCTAATTCCTAAATCTATTGTTTATGGGGGCAATACTTTTTTACTCTTTTTTAACTTTGTGCTTGAATTTTGTTGACTATACCGGTTACAGTTGCTTCTGCAGAGAAGAGTTTTTCTAAGTTGAAGTTGATATAAACTTACCTTCGGACTACCATGTCACAAGAGAGGTTAAGTGGATTGGCTATGATCTCCATTGAAAATGAGCTTTTGGATAACTTGAATTATGATGACTTAATCGAAAAATTTGCTACAAAAAATGCAAGGACAAGTTGTTTTGTTTGAATCGGATCGTGCTAATTATAAAGCACCATAACCAATTAACCGGGGTTACATTTTAATTTTATTCAAGTTAAAAATGTAATATAACCTTGATTTTGCTTTGTTCCTTGTATGTTTTTTTTTTTTTTTTTTTCAATGACTTTCTTGTACGAGGGCAACCAAATTCAAGGCTCGGCTAGGGCAACCCAAACGTCAGGGCCGGCCCTGTATCTAGGCGATGTGGCACTTGCTTCAGACAACAATCCTTAGAAGTAGTTCCATCCAACACATCTGGTATAGTCAAGTGCATTTATGTACTTTCTGTGGCCAATCATCTCTATGTAGAGTTACCCTTTTTTCCGAATGTCAACATTCATTTTTCAATCGAAGATCCAAATCAATGTCTTAATCGAATCAGAAATTTTTATTCAGAGAAAACAGTCTTAAAAAAACCAAAAATGGCATAGCTGAGACAAACATACAAAATTTGCCAAACGCTATAAAACTTGGTATTAAGAAAGATTGCTAAACAGAAGCGAATTAGAAACACCTAACCCGATCATCAAAACATATCTTATCTAGGACAGTGGAAGACGGTTTTTGAATCAACATGCTTTTTTAAACGGATAGAACATAAATTTGATTTTTAACATATAGAGCATCTCGAACATTTACCCATTTTCACTCACATCTAAGGAAAATTTTGACTAAAAACTTCATATGATCATATGATGCACTCCAATAGACAAACCACATGAGTAAAAAGCTTCATTATTAGCATAGTTATGAATTTGAGAGTGACAAAAAAGCCATCACGATTTGAACAAGGATTTGAGTCTCTCTTAATTCAAGTAAAACTAAATTCAATATAAGATTTGAGTAAAGGAGTCGAGTTGGTTTAGAGATGTTTTTACTCAAAATTTTGAGTTTATGTAAAAAATAGAGTAACGCTCCAGATGCTCTTATAAGGTAAATAACAACAGAATGAATATAATACCACTCCATATAATAGTTGTTTTTTTGGTAATACAGGGTGTCCTGGACTAGCTTGCACACCTTGGAATAATCCTTACAGCTCCTCCCACAGCCCTTTCTCAACTTACACACGAGGTGAGGTGGCTCAAAGAGGCGCTGATAAGGAGAATTGAACATGAGACTTAAGAGGGAGCAAATACCTAAGTCACCAGACCAACCCCTTGGGGTACACCACTCCATAGTTGGAGTTTGAGCAACATCTTATTGTACAGACCTATACCATTACATATCCAACAAAAGATGGATACACAATACCATGTGATTTGTTATTCCTAATTATCACAAGGGTCCGAGAAGAACACAAAAAAATAAATAAATAACACTCTAGTATTTTTTTCACTTTTCTATTCACTTCACACATTCCTGTACACTTTTCACACATTTTAATACACTTTTTAAACCTTAAAACAGCCACGACAGCCCAATGGATTGATTTTAGAAATTTTCTTGTCATAATCTCTCACCGAGAGTTTTGATGAATGTACATATTCCAAGCAAGATTAGTAGGCACTTAGTTGAGACATGAATACTCATGTAAATTTTCATGTGATGCAAAATGAGTTCCACCAAGGTTCTATTCAATAAAAATGGTCTTCTTGTCGTGTGACACCACATGATGAGAGAAAAACATAAGCCCGCTAATGGACATCGAGATTGGTCACCCAAAATTAATCGAGGTGTCAAAAATGTTAGAGGTACAACAGAAGTGGCCAACAAAAATGACAACACATCTCTCTCGCCAACCAAAAATATTTTACCATGGTCCAAATTTGAAATACTCTTTGACCGATGAGAGTAATCTCTTACCGGTCAAAGAATATACTCCCTCCGTTCCTCTTTGTTTGTCCACTACGAAAAGTCGTGTCACTTTTCAAATAAAAAAATAAAGTGTTTTCGTGTATCATTTTTTATATTTTTTTACACCGAATTAAAGTACTCATTGTGTACTTTAATTCGGTGCGAAAAAATTTGAAAAATGATACACGGAAGCACTTAATTTTTTTATTTGAAAAAAGGCAAGAGAGAGAGAGGGACAAACAAATAGGAACAGAGGGAGTATAATATATAGAGAGAGAGAGAGAGAGAAAATCACCTTAACTCTCTCCATGTTAAAGGCCTGGCTAGCAATCCTCCTATGAACGGCCCACTTCTCACCCGCAAGCCCAAGAAGGCCTTGTCCCCCCAGCATCCCAGACAAAGGGTCCTTCGGAATCTTCTCAAACGACCCACTCGTATTCAACAAAACCTCCTTGATCATATCCGGGTCGGATATAGCCAAACGGGCCCTCGGCCCAAACCAGTACAGGAAAGTCTTCCCATAGACCGTTGACCAGTTATAGTAGTGAGGAATCGCACGGCCCACGATGTCGTGTGTGAAGGAGGATATCGGCCTCGATTCGGCTTCGGCGATCATTCGGCGCCGGATCTCGGCCGAGTTTCCGGTGAACGGACGGTAGCTGGGCCCGCCTACGCCTTGGTTGCGGAAGTGGTGTTGGAATTTGAGTGGGACCCATATGAGTGAGTGCGTGAATTTGATGAAGAGGGATGTGAGGAGTAGTATCAGAATGAGCTGAAGAAGAAGCATGGTTGACTCGACTGGTTGAGACAGAGAGATTTTGGGGAGGTAAAGGAAATTGAAGGGAAAATTTAAACAAGTTGAAAATTGTTTGATAAGGAAGTTGCAATTAAATAATTGGTTTGCGATTTCTCGCATCGAGAAGAATTAATAAGTCACAAGTACACCGATTGGTGCTAAAATAACAATGTTAAAGTCATTTTTTGACTTTCTATAATGTTGAGAAGTTAAAAAATAAAGTAATGACACTATAGAAAGTCAAACAACCGCCAGGTTGTTGATGGCACGTCTGAAGAGGAGGCAGGCGCGCTCTAACTTTACCACCCCACCCACTAATGTATGACGGGGCAAGCGAAGCCGGAAAACGGACCGTAGCGCAACGCAACGACTAGGACTCGTGTCGGAGGAGTCATTGTGGAACAATCTCAAATACAGACTATTGGATTAAACTATCTCATTTGTCAAAGTGAATCAAATGGCTTGGACAAGGTGGGAGAAATGACAATAGCCATCTTCGATGCCGTATTTGGCACCAAAGAACATTTGTACAAGAACTCTTACTTTTGTTCATAAAATCGATAACTGAAGTTCAAAATTTTATTACCATCCACTTTACACAAGTTATTTACATGACTTTCGCAGCGAAATGCAAGAGTTTTGAGAAGCAACATGCAGTAGAATTAAGCCCTCCTGAAGAGTATGTGTGCACCATGCTGAGGTTGCAGTGTCACATACTGAATAGGGGCATGAACGTAGGACGGCGACACCGAGAAATAATACCGTCTAAGAATCATAACTAAAACAATCTTCGCTTCTACCACAGCAAGATTCTGACCTACGCAAATCCTGGCACCCATACCAAACGGGAAAAGTGCTGCAAAATGCTTCCGAGCCTCTGTGAATCTCAATGGGTTGAACTCGTTGGCGTCTGCTCCCCATAGTTCAGTGTCATGGTGCACAGCAGTCATGGCTAGGTAGAGCTGGGTATTTGCCGGAACGTCAAGGGTCCCTAGCTTTACGCTTTTCGAGGTTTGCCTCATTAGCATCACGGCTGGTGGGTAAAGCCGGAGCGTTTCGTTTATTATCATGCTCACCTGCCAGAAAAAAACAGACTTAAAATGTTTCAATGGGTACCATTTGGCAACAATGTCGTCAGTGCTTATAGGATGCACATGGTTATAAGAAACATTTAGTACAAGAAGTTGGCTGGAGCAGGTCTCCAACAGGACGGGAAGGGATGGAAAAACAAAAAAACAAACGAAAACTAGCATTTGTATCGTTAACAGTTAGATTGGCTCGATGAGTCCCAAAAGTATTGCAAAACTTGGCAAGATGACTAGCAGAAACTACCAAGGATGCCATTTTTTGGGAACAACCATAGTTATCCAGCATGGTGGTGGTTTCCAGTTTCATACATTTCGAAAACAGAAAACAAAAATGTTACTCTGCGAAAGACTCGTTCGACTGGTTGAAAATCCGTTCAAGATTGGCGCTTTGTGTCCTAAACCTATTGACTGCCGCCCTGAGATTCTCGGGGCCTAAGTCGAACTTGAAAAACCAGGCCCCTAGTTCTTTTAACAAAAATAAAAACCAACCTCAAAAGGAAAACAAAATCATATGACGAATGAGAAGATAAACTGCTTGGGGAGAGAATTGAACCGTGAACCTGCTGGATAGCTAGACTTAAACTTACTAATTGGCCAGCTACCTCCGTTGGAAATGAATTTGTTAATTAAATATATACTATTATATATCTGTGTATACCTATTTGGGGGCCTTAATTTTGGGACAAATTTCAATCGCTTAAGTCCACCACGTTGTCGGCCTTAGCTCAGGGCCGGCACTGACTGCCCATGGTTTTGGAACTTGTCAAAAGTGTCTTTCTATTTCAAGTTTTGAGTTTTTGAGATCAGAAAACAGACAAGGACCATGGTGCCAAAAACTCGTTTGACTCGTTAAAAAATTCGTTCAAGATCCAATCCTTGTGCCTTCCAGTGTTGCCAAACTTGGCAAGATAATTAACATGGATATTAACTAGACTTACAATCTTGAAGTCATTCAAATTCTCTGCAGTTGGGACCTCACATTCCCTGCAAATGGAGAAGACTTCTTCCCTCGCCTTGGTTTGCCATTCTTGATGGAATGCAAGAAGTAGAAGCGCCCAAGTCAAAAGATTAGCAGTGGTTTCCTTTCCAGCAAAGTAGAATGTCTTGCACTCGTCAATTACTTCCTCGACTCCCAATCTCTCTTCTACACCATCTTGACTCCTGTGGGAGGACAACAACAAAAAAAGTAGATTTCTCGAATTTTCACTCGTCTTGCTGTTGATACCGATTAGCGCCCGAATTGATTCTCGTATTTCGCTATCCAACTCCCACCTCATTTTGTTCTTCTTTGTGGGCAAAAACCTGCAGAGGATTTGTTGACAACAAGATTGGTCAAAACCAAGTAACACAAGTGACAAGCCCCGGCTTTTTCTTTCCAGGAATACAGTGTCCAACTAAGTATTATCCAGTCAAAAAAATTCGTAATGATGGAGAGATATCTAGGCACACTCAAAAATCCATATAATGCTACTGAGTTTACAAAACGACATAGGTTAGGAACATGAGTTTTTCTAGAGTCTCATCAAAGCAGATGGAGTTAAAATGTATATTCCAGTGAAATAAATGCAACAATAAAGTCGTAATTCGGTTAATAAAAGTACGGATCCTTAGTCCTTAGCATCTCACTCTCTATCACAAAGAACAAGAGGGCATAATAAAAAAAGATGAGACGGAAGAGGGACATAAGATCCCCATGCCACACCAATTAATAAGCACCTGAATCCGGGAATGTAGACACTCCTTAAAGCCTGCAACACAAGACTTGCTTGGCGGTCTACTAATTCAAAAATTCGTTTTCCCTCTTCGAAACTGCTTCCAAAAGCTGTCCGAGATATAATGTCAGCGGAAAGGTCATGTAGGTCTTTGTGCACTTCCAACTCGAATTCGTCCCTCCCTCCTCTTTCTTCCTCCCACTTCTGCAGCATCTTCATAGTACTAGCAACTATTTCTGGCACCCAATCCTGTCATATGCACAGTGTTAACCTGATAGTAGTATTTTGGTTCATAACACTAATGTTGAATTAAAGGGGACTAGGGCAGAGTATGTTTGAGGGGTTCTAATGCAGTTCTTTATTGCAAAATGCTCAGCCAAGCTTGCCAACGAAAAAATATAAGTTCAACTTTCAACTTGCTTCCAACTTGATGGCTTCTTATGCCTTTTTTGTGGTCCTTCCCTATTGGAAGGTTGGTGAGGAGGGATTCGAACCCCAGACACCGTGGTTCGTAGCCACGTGCTCTAATCCTCTGAGCTAAAGGCCCCAGCCCACCTCCACTGGATCTGTTCCCGGGAGTAGCCTAAAAACAAGTTCATCTTGTTGTGATAGAAATGAACAAGGACAAATAAGTTTTAGCTAATGTAGTAAAAATACCTATTATTGTTCCAAAGACTCTTCTGGCTCTATTTATTTCAAAAGGAACGAATATGTACCGAAAATAAAGATTCTAATTCGTGTAAATTTCGACCAAAACCGGCCACATAAAGCGCATGCATGGACAACAATTCTTTGAAGTAGTTCCATCCAACACATCTTGTAAAGTCAAGTGCATTTACGTACTTTCTGCGGCCAATTATCTCTGTATTGAATTACCCTTTTTTTTTTCCTTTTATGAATGTCAACATTCATTTTCAACCAAAGATCCAAATCAATGTCTTACTCAAATCAGAAATTTTGATTCAGAGAAAACAGTCTTACAAAAACCAAAAATGGCATACCTTCCAAACCGGGGGGAAAAACTCACCTAAGCTGAGACAAACATGCAACATTTGCCAAACACTACAAAACTTGGTATACATGCTTTTTCAAACAGTAAGTTGCTAAAATACAACATTTGCCAAACACTACAAAACTTGGTATACATGCTTTTTCAAACAGTAAGTTGCTAAAATACAACATTTGCGCATACACTTTGGTCACACTCTTTCCTAAATGTAAGTGGATTAATTTATTGGGCGGACAATAAAATGCGTAGAATCTGAATTCTTACATATAAGATTCAAACAGTGAAAACTCTTCCATCTAAGAATTATGATTGTTTTGTGTTTTACCGTCCGCCCCAGTGAACGGATAATAGAAAGATCCAAAGTAAGTTGCTAAAATCACCGCAATTACTACAGAGAATGTGAGAGAAAAAGTCACCTTAACTCTCTCCATGTTAAAGGCCAGGCTAGCAATCCTCCTATGAACGGCCCACTTCTCACCCGCAAGCCCAACAAGCCCTTGTCCCCATATCAGCCCAGACAAAGGGTTCATCGGAATCTTCTCAAACGACCCACTCGTATTCAACAAAACCTCCTTGATCATATCCGGGTCGGATATAGCCAAACGGGCTCTTGGCCCAAACCAGTACAGGAAAGTCTTCCCATATACCGTTGACCAGTTATAGTAGTGAGGAATCGCACGGGCCACGATGTCGTGGGTGAAGGCGTATATCGGCTTCGATTCGACTTCGGCGATCATTCGCCGCCGGATCTCGGCCGAGTTTCCGATGAACGGACGGTAGCTGGGCCCGCCTACGCCTTGGTTGCGGAAGTGATGTTGGAATTTGAGTGGGACCCATATAAGTGAGTGCGTGAGTTTGATGAAGAGGGATGTGAGGAGTAGTATCAGAAAGAGCTCAAGCATGGTTGACTCGACTGGTTGAGAGTGAGAGAGAGAGATTGATTGATGAGTGAGAGAGAGATTGATTGATTTTGGGGAGGTAGAGGAAATGGTGGGCCCGTTTGGTGATCGAATTCTAGATGCAGTTGAAAATTGTTTGATAAGGAAGTTTGCATTTAATCCTTAAAAAAAAAATACTCTACTAAGAATTGACCATTAGGCGGAGACGTGACTTATAACTTATCTGGTTGTATTTTTTGTCGATAATACTTGTTTTATACTGTAATAGAAAAATGCTAACACAACCCTTAAAATGGAGGATAATGTGTAAAAAAATATACCGATATATGAGAAAAATATATTGATATCCATAGCAGTATATTGATATTTGTTATTGATATCTGAACTTGTTTGTCATATTATCCACGAATGTTAGCAAGACATTGTATAATAAACAACAATGAGTAAGAGTTTATACTCCAACCGAGCTAATAATTTATAAATTGACAATTGTAATTAATACTTTAGAACCGGTGTTTACCACACGAATATAGATGGTGGATTTAATACCATCCCCTATCCTTGTTATAGCCGTTTTTATATCCGGTTTCTTAATTCCAAAAAAAAGATCGTCTCCTTTTAATTTTATAACAAACTTACTCATATCCATTCCTAAACAAATTAACCAAACATATCTTATATTCTTCTTCCATAAATTGCTCAAACAAATCATCTACAACATATATCATATCCCCCATCCGGTTGGCAAATGACATTGGGGGAGCTGGGGGCATTGAGATTATCTCTTATGCCCTACTTTTTTTTCTTTTTTTTTTGAATAGGAGAAATGGTGGGAAGGGACAACCAGCGTAGCAACGCTTCTGAGCGCGATCATAGGGGCTCCCGACTCACCAGTGAAATGTCCGATTCGAGTCATAGCTACTGTCCGTGAAGACAGACCGTCACCATGGCACCGCCTAAGTACAAGTGCGCATAATTAAGTATGTACCCCCAAAAATATTCTCTGTCACTGGCAAGACTCGAAACCGAGTTTTTCTTAAAAATGTGAGACACTCTGCCCACCAGGCTACCACCATCGGTAGTTATTCCCACCCAAAATTCTTTGTCACTAACAAGACTCGGAACCGAGTATTTCTTAAAAATGTGAGATACCCTGTCTACCAGACTACCACCATTAGTTATTCCTTCCTATATGTAGCCCACAAGACAGACCGTCTATTTTATTGCCTTGCGTTTAACAAAAGGGAGTGATTTTCACACTCTCCAAATTGTTATCCATACCCCTTTTTCTATCCTCTAGTCAGAGTTTCATGTGTAAAAATTCCATTACAAGACAAAAAAAAAAGGTGTGAGTATCAATTTGGGGTGAAAA